>JAVTVY010019563.1:0-82599 GCA_036873755.1 Hanleya hanleyi | reverse complement strand
GTATACATAAACATAGGCTTGTTTCCTGCAAGAGAGAAGCGGTCAACAGTTTTCAATGATGCCGGCAAGACATCATGATGTTCCAAAAATATCAAATCCGTATCGCTGATCAGTATTCTGAATCCATAATACCGATAATTCCCCTTTGTTGTATGCTTCATTAAATGATTCCATTACCAATTCTTTTATTTTGATCCAGAACACTTTATAAAACTCTGTTGTTAACCAATCTATGCCTGGGGATGATCCGTTTTTCATAGCACTAAGAGCCGATGCAATTTCAGTGATGCATAAATTAGCATCACAAATATCTTTTAGGTTATCATCCAATTTAAGCATATTTAAATTTTGTGCAAATTCATACATTATAATTTTTTCCCAAAAATTAACTTCCCGTTTGCACAAATTTTCCAAAAATTCGCTCTGCATGTTAAGTATCTCCACAATAAATCTTGCTCCATCGATTGTTTATGCATCTTCGGGAGAGTTGATGTTATTGATCCACCGATTCCGAATCTGCCCCAGAAAAGGAACATGAAGTAGTTACTAGTTGAGTAAAACCAGTTGAGAACAGCCATATACTGATACTCAACTGCTATGATTTGCATTCGCGCTGTTATTCCGGGCTTCGTCAGTTGACACTAAAATGTTGGTATACAAAGTACCTCTTCCACAGTAGGAGGTATATTACAATCTCTTTTGGTTGGGGAATGGCTCTGATGTGCGCTGAAACCAATATAGTTCGCACAGGCCATATTGCCGCATAAAATAACTATATTACAGTTTACAAGAGTGTGAGCCTTGATCGATGATCTTCAAAGCAATGCCAAAATTATATGCACCAAGAGTCTGTCAACTTATTTTCTTGATTCATTACTATCAGTCGGTCATCCACGTGCTCATCTTTGTTTTCTTTTTATTTTTCCTTACACTTTTTTATTTGGATTTGTATATATTGTTTCACTCCATGACAATGTGGTGTGGCTACTTTCATGTTCTTGCTCCATAGACCCCCATTTATAGCTTAACAAGCGGCATATCGTACTGATGTAGGAGGATATTTCCTTTGGTATTTACTTGTTTCTGACAAGTGATGGTCTTCATAAGCTAATGCGTGTTGTAATGTAATATAGTAATATTTCCATTGTTACGTCAGCTTTACCGTACAAGAAAGACGTTTGAAGTCAAGGATTAACAATCAAACATTTATTTACAATACTAAAGTCATATACAATTTAAGTAAGGTTAATACAACAAATACATGTGTGAAATATAATCTTACTGTTCAATGCTATACCGGTGTACACTTTACAGTCCTTGTTGACACGCACAAATCACTCTTCTGTATAATGGTAATCCAACACTGCTCAGTTGTACACAGTCCCAGTAAATGTCCAATATCCGATAACCGTTAACAAATAGCGTAGATTATGCAGCAACCAAAAGTTAATACACAGGAGTAAATAATCCAGCAGTCCGTAGTTACAGGCAAAGGTAACACAGTGTAACAGACCCACATAAAAAGCCAGTTTGAATTCCCTGCTCAATGACTGAGTGAGCGCTATTTATACTCTATGAGCCATTCCAGATCATTCTTCCAATCAAGAAACTTCTAGAATACACACCATTACCGCATCATCTGACCTAGATACAATTTGCAATAGCCTTCCAGAAAGCTCTAAGTGGTTGACCCACATAATAGTACGTAAACAAGCTTGCGTCAGCTCTATAATCTAGAAACATCCACAATGTCTAATAATAGACTACAATACCATGACACCATACCAAAGTCCCATAGTATTTCGACAATTCTCTATAATGTCATAATGGCATTACTTCCTCTAACTTAAGAAACCATACCGTCGATGAGATACATAGTATAGGGTACAATGACCATACAGCTGGGGTGGGTATACATGACGTTTTAGGAAGACACAAACGAACTTGTATCTCTGAAATATGTCCATTCATTTGATCTGCGAAGATATGGTTCACATATACATCGCGACAGGGTAATCATCAGTTGTTCATACATCCGAAATGCGAATCTAATCTACCTAATAGAGATAATTAGTCAAAACAAAGAAACAGTATGTGTAGTTGTATATGCATACATAAGAGATGACAACGAACACGGCCAATTAGTTTTCTGAACTATTATGTGTTGTTCTGAAAACTCAGTTGACCTTTTCATCTCTGATCTAGTTTGCGCTGCTCGTTTCTAAATTGTAATATATAGCCGACCATTTTTAAAACTATTTCCATCAAGTTCACCTACACAAATGACCTTTCGTCTGACCCACAAAATCTACTGATGTTGAACATTCGTTTTGCTATCTACTGTCAAACACTTAGGCGTTATTGTTCAATATAACCTCAACTGACTTATCAAGTCTTTTACATAAATTGGACTATTGGTTCTTTCTCATTGAATGTTCTTGAATAATCTTTCTATGGTTATTGAGAGATTTTCGTTGGCTATGATTAGATTTTGTGGCTAGATTGTATTTTTCCAATTTTAGCGGTTTTCTTGCCCAAGATCCACACCGAGCTTGATGCATGTATGTTACAGATGTTTCTGGATATAAAACATCGGAAAATCAAGTCGTATTAAATACAAAATAAATGATTGATCTGTTGCCTAAACCCAAGATTTGAAAAACTACTTTGGCTGCTTCGATGACATCAGTTTCTTGGAAGGTAGTTGTGGTCAATTATAACGCTGGTTTTCAGAATTTCTAACTATCTTTCTCACCAATATTTCTGGCTAGAGAAAACCATTATTCCCGCAAAAAAATTAATTAATTCCGTTCGCGAAATGCTATAATGGGAAAGAAAACGCAAATTTTTCAATACCCTCCTCGAGTGCTATTTTGTACATCGTGATCCTTTGCAACTAGGATTCTGCAGTATGACTTAAAATGACCCCAGAAGGATAAAGTATGATGTCAGAAAGTTTCTGTTCATAATTCCTTTCTATTCTGTATATAGGCCAAATAGAGATTAGTGAGAGTCAAGTTTCCCCCTCCCCCAGCACAGATACGGGTAATTATGACGTCATGGTGACGTCGTAAATTTTTCTAATTTTTTTTTGACTATTTTTATTCTCTAGTGGAAAACATGAGCTTTATTTTGGTGTATAACATCTATCGTTTTAATTCTTCCAATTATAAGATTATACGTTCCCCCACCCCCACTATATTTCTAAAAAATTAATATCACCACCGCTCACAGCAAACTCGCTGTAGTTACCTTATGCCCACACGAAACTTCGGCCTGCCACACCTGGACTAACCCCACATACCTTATTCTTGAAGACTACATGTTCAGAAATTGGTGAGCTCGAGGTGCGAACGGGAGCAAATTCCACGCCCCTTATCTCGAATGGGCTCCTGGCCTATAAATCGAGTCATTCAAACACACATTTAGACACGAAGCATCCCTTAGACGACAACGCCATTTAGCCTGGTGATGTGACGTGGCATTATGTCTCCACTGCTGGAAAATCTTTTTGGTCCAAGGGGTCCTTCGAGTCTGATTGTGTGTTTGAATGACTCGATCTAGATCCTTTTCTCACAGAATAGCACATCTTGCGGATTTCAATTTCATTTCGTAACTATAATCATAACGCAATCGAGCTAGAACTTTCACATATTTTGTACATATTTTTTCTTGTGGTTGCTTTGAATTTTTAGGACATTTTATTTTTTCGATTTAAACCGCACGAAGTATAGGCCAAAATCCCGCATTATCATGTCATCGCCTTTGTGGTCCCGTATCAGTCCATTAACAAATTTGATGCCACAGTTGAATATTTTTTTTTTTTTTTGAATATGTTTGTTATTTTTGCCCGAATTTGCCCGAATTGTGTTAATAATGGACGGAAAATTCATTCCACCAGCTTTAAAAGGTTTAACAGATTTTTCTGAAATTCATCAATTAAAATTAGCATTTAGTCTGGCAGTGGACAAAACAAACATGTTCACCTTAGGTAATATTAAAACTTTCAAAACAGTTATTCTTCCTAAAGGTTTCGCCAGTTTGTGTAACCATATTTTCATGAGTAGGCCCTATGTCTATATTTTTCAAGTTTTTCGTTTCGTTCAAGCATTTCGGCCTCATTCATAACGAACACCATTCCTAGAAGAGAAAACGAGTCTTGCCTCCAGTCTAGCCGCCATTTTGATTTGTAGATTTATCTGAACCATGGCCCTTGTTTAATCAGCATTTAAATTTAGCCACGAAAATTCGGCAAAAAATGTCCAAATCTTGCAAACAAGCAACCAGACTTTTTTGACTCTCATCAGAGTATATTGATCATCAGCTTATTGAGACAGCATACGCCCTACATCACCCAATTGTATCCCCTGTAGCATAATTGCTAATATTTCAGCACAAAGTAGAAAATATACGAGGAAAGGGATCTCCCTGGTGTCAACCCCTTGACAACGAGAAAAACTGGGAAGCAAAATCATTAACCAAGAAACATGACTCGATACATACATTTTTGTATCGAGGAACCAAAGTTGAAGAAACCTTAAACCTTCTGAATAAAACTCTAACTAACCGAATCGAATGCCTTTCAAAATCTATTAAAAGTATTAGACCGGGAATATTTTTGCTTTTTGTTAATGACATTTGATCCTAAACTATTCTCGTATATTCGACCATGAATCTACCACTCATAAATGCAGTTTTATTTTCGTTTATTATACTTGGTAACACGGTTTTTATCCATTGAGCAATGTCACTGGAGCAGATTTTGTGAGTCACGTTTAGCAAATATATGGTGCTGCATTTTTTAAATTGTACTTTTGTTTATCTACTTTTGGTAGACAGGTAATTACACCTAGTTTTTTGTGTAGCAGAAAGTTCCCCTACACTATAGGGATAGTTCGGGAACCTGACTTAACCGACGTTTTCCTGTAATGATGCCAAATATACGAATATATCATCAGATGAAAAGCCACCCTCCAAAGACTTTTTTGCTTTTCAGTTAAGAATTGGATCGTTAGATTTTTCAATAGCTGGTTCAGCTCAAAAATTCAGTGGGTTCTTCTTAAATAAAATTTCTTTGTCTCATTTAATATATCACTTTGGTCACTTAGGTTCTTTGTATTTGTGAATTCTATCCTATATATTGCCTTATTGAGATAATTTCTGTACTTTAAGTTTAAATAATACTTAACTGTTTTTCAGATCACCTTGCCTTTGCCTTTGTCACAGTACCTTCAACTTTTATTCTGTTAATATATTCTAATCCTTGACTGCATTTCTTGATTTCTCATCTATTGCTCTTGAATTCCCTAGTTTTACGGTTAATTCAGTATTTTTCCCTTTATGCTTTTCTCTTGTTTAGCTGATTCTTTCTTTCTATGACTTGAATATGAAATACTATTCCCTCTACTGCTCAACAAAATCATTTCTAAATGAATTCATCAATTTCAAAGGTTATTGCCTCGTCCTGATCCTGTATTTGATGGAGTATTACTCTATAGTTTCCCGAATTGTATCTCAAGCTTATGAAAAACAAACAAACTGCTCAGCTCTCAATTTTTTGTCGTTCCGGAGATAGCGCATAGAGTTTGGTTGGGGGGGGGGGGACATTTTGTTTCCCCCAAGCACTTGAGGGTTAAAGGACGTTATGTTTCCCTCGCGTGAAATGACAAATGTGACTTTTGACTATTCGGTATGCCCTACTTTAACATCATTTATAGTCACAGGATGTAAGGCACTGAAGATATCATCAGATCACTTGATAACAGACTTGACGAGTGACAAAAGCGTGGACTTGAACATTTCAGGTCAGCGAATGGCTAGACGCGTGATCAATTGCGGAAAGCTGACCTAAATGTTTTCGTTCTCAAGGCATCTTGTGCGGTATCTAACAGTTGTGTGTGTGTAGGGGGGAGGGGGTAGCAAAATGATATACTCCTTTAACCACAGGTATTGCATTAAATTTAACAGTAACGTATACTGGTGCGCGCGTAACCAGTAAAGGTATAGGTGGTAACAGAAGTTCTTCTCTATGTAGGATGAACTAGGGTGAAAGTGTAGGCGACAGATCCGGCTTATGTAGGATGAACTTTGATATATGGAAATGTAAGCGACAGATCCGGCTTATGTAGGATGACCTTTGATATGTGGAAGTGTAGGTGACAGATTCGGCTTTCAGTATTCAGCCGTCGACCACAAAATAATTCCCGTGTTAATAATCGAAAGAGTATTAACCTGGCGACACTTGCAGTAGATACGCTTTAACTGGCATACTTGTGTTATCAGTTAAAGAGGTTACGATCAGAAAGACTCCATAATTTGTAAAAAATTAAGTTAATCGGTAATCAATAATACACTAGAAACGGATATATGTTATAGGAGAGAGGACAAATTGTGTAGGGGATAAATATTCCGAATGAGCCATCCACTCACTCATATCAAATATGTGCATACAGGCAAGTGGATTTGGTTACCACTTCGATCAAGTACATTCGTCAGACTCATCTTGGGAAGTGAGCATATCCATTTTGAACTACTTTCTCTGAATCCCCAGTTTAATTCTCTAGTTCCCTAATAAACATCATATGGCTTACTTCAGCCAATCAATGGTCTTGTTGATATCTTGCACGTCATGTGATGTAATGGACGTTTTACATATTTATATATTTTCAAGGCCAGTGAGTAGATTTTCGGAGAGTGGTAACAGAGGCGAAAACTTTGCTCGAATACGGTAAAGTATGGGATATCGTTCGCAGTATGGAGACAGTCGATTCTCATGCTGGATGGTATTTGATTGATTGATGTTTATTCACCAAATAAAGTAATATATATATATTATACACTCCGATGACTATCGATAATTAAAGAGAAACTAGTAGATGCTGTATGATACAATAAACGGCGGGAATAAAACCCCAGAGGGCTTGTTCTATCCCAAAATTCTATACATAGATAGCAAATAATACATGGCATTGGAAGAAAAAAAACTATAGATTGATATGGTGAATATATCTGAAATAATTGCACTGTGAAAATAGGTCAGTCTTGAAGAAGATATGTTGTAATTTTCGATCGGAAAAGAGAAGCAGATTCGATGCATTTGAGTGGAGGCGGCAAATTGTTCCACTTACGTGGTCCAGTAATTTTGACGGTATAAAATGATAAGTTAGCCTGATAAAATGGTCTATACAGGTTGGTTAATTGTCCCCTGGTATGATGGCGATGTATATCAGACTGTTTGATGAAATAGTCCTGAAAATTTATTGGTAAAAATTCTTTCTTGTAGAAAAATTTATGCACAAGGAGAAGGGAAGAATATTTGTTCAACTTGAGTAGGGGTAGGATGTTTAATTCTCTGAACAGAGGTAGTGTATGGGCCAGTTTAGTTGAAAAGGTTATTGCCCTGATCGCGCGCTTCTGCAGTATAATTAATGGGTTTAAATGAGTAACATATGTATTTCCCCACAAGACGTTACAATAGTTCAAGTACGGAAATATCATAGAGTAATATAATATAAATAATGTCTTTTTATTCAAGGAGCTTTTGATATGATTTATGATGCCAATATTTCTAGATACCTTATTACCTATGTAATTTATATGAGTTTTCCAGTTCAGCTGATCATTAATAATGAGGCCTAAGAATTTAAATGATGGACAAGTTCAATTTCTGTGCCTGAAACAGATAATGAAGGTATGTTAGTTGAAGGTCTATGGGTATTGGGTTTGACTAACATGTATTTGGTTTTCTTTATGTTCAACGATAAGCGGTTACAACAAAACCAAGAATGTAACTTCTGGAGTTCATGGGCCATGGTGTTAATAGCCTCGACAGGGTTATTTGAAGAAAATACGGCACTGGTATCATCTGCAAAAAGAATAATTTTCAAGATATCTGTTACGTTGTTTATATCGTTAATATACAGGAGAAAAAGAACTGGCCCAAGAATTGACCCCTGGGGCACTCCACAGTTAACAAACATTGAGTCCGATAATACTCCACTGAAATCTACATTTTGTGATCTGTTAGATAGATAGCTGCTAAACCAGGTATTCGATAAACCTCTAAAGCCGTAGTGGTTAAGTTTGGAAAGTAAGATAGCGTGGTTAACTGTATCAAAGGCTTTATACAGTTATGTCCATATAAATTACATAGGTAATAAGGTATCTAGAAATATTGGCATCATAAATCATATCAAAAGCTCCTTGAATAAAAAGACATTATTTATATTATATTACTCTATGATATTTTCGTACTTGAACTATTGTAACGTCTTGTGGGGAAATACATATGTTACTCATTTAAACCCATTAATTATACTGCAGAAGCGCGCGATCAGGGCAATAACCTTTTCGACTAAACTGGCCCATACACTACCTCTGTTCAGAGAATTAAACATCCTACCCCTACTCAAGTTGAACAAATATTCTTCCCTTCTCCTTGTGCATAAATTTTTCTACAAGAAAGAATTTTTACCAATAAATTTTCAGGACTATTTTTCAGAACAAGTATGGCGGGGCCAATAACATGAAATTTTTCTGAAGCTTTCACGGACAGATCCTGTGGTAATCAATCGACCAGTAGTAGGCGTACTACAAAATATATCGCAGATCATATTAAATTCTGGACAAGAAGTCTGCAGCATTAATCTGTCAGGGAAGTTTAGACCGGCAAACCAGTATGGGGGCTCCCGTTTCGAGAACAAAACATGGAGCAAACGTGAATGAATCATCTATCCTGGATCAGAGGAATCACGCCACTTATATTGCCATTTCCATGTTATACTCCGAAGACCTTCACGCCTGGTCGATCAGAATTTGCTGAGTTCACGCCAGTATATTTACAGAGACTTCATTCTAAAACAAACGTAGTAACTAAATGTATTCACTGTCCTATCTTTTGGGGTAAAACGTGGTCATGATATGAACCTCAAATCTAGGTTCATTACTTTTGGTACATCGTCATGATGTTAACCCTGGCTTGGGCGATTGAAAAAAAAAATAATTCGAAAAATCGACGAAACAGTGCTTTTTGAATAATGACGCCACGTGACGTCATCAAAGTGACCATTTTGAATTTTCTTTGTTTCTTTTTTTTTTACATTTTCTATTAGCGCTTCACTCAAGGGTATGTTTTTCGTAAGTTTCAACCCTCTAGCTCATGGGGTAAGACAAATAATTAGGGGAAAGGAGCGAAATGCCCCCCCCCCCCCACCCCGGCTCCCAAAAACCCGAGGCCAGATAGGGTTAATGGTATTGCTCGTGCATCACACTGTTTCGGTCGATCAAGGCCTCTCTGGCATTTTTATGTCGATTTCATCCGATTATATTATAATTGAAACAAGTATATTGATTGGATGCATTAAATCAGCCAATAAAAATTTACGTGCTTAAACGGGGTGGCATATTGGAATTTTGGACACAGTCCCTGACCTCAGCCTACACGTCCCCTATACATGTATTTGTGAGATAGTGCTATCATATATCACCGCACACACAAGCCATGAATACATCAGATAAATCTACGGTGGGATATTTGCCATACGCTACGCAAATATGTAAAAACCTACTTAATCATTTTAGCTGACATTAAGGTGTTTTTCTGACCCCGATAACAGAAACAGTAAAGTATATGATATATTGTAATCTATAGTCTGTGCACAGTTTGTCACCTCGCTGAGTTCAGTATATTTTCTGTATACTCCCTCAAAATTACACACGGTACACACACATAAGTAAAGCAATACAAGGCAATTCTGTTTGTAACCATATGACATGACTCCATAGGCCGATATCCTGACTTGATAGGCCCATATCCGGACTCCACTGAAGCCACGGATAGCCCAAGGACTTTGAGCGATTCCCTAATCTTATTTCTTTGGTCAAATGGGATAGAATCATCATTCAATCAGAATCTACATATTTTCCACTTCATAAACCCAAACGAATGTCATAAACTGCAAGTTTGGGCAGCGAACATGGCTTGGCTTGAACAGGCTGTGTTGGTAGTTGAAAATGTTCAGTGACAGTACGACGTCACTGTGACGTAATGAGATCATTACAATTTTACGAAAAGTTTTGACGCGACTTGTGTAAGTTTAACCCTATCTGGCCTGGGTGTTTTGGGACCTGTCCAGGCCTGTGGAGGCGCCATTTCGGCTCCCTTCCCCCTAATTATTTTTCTTACCTCTTGAGCTAGGGGCTGAAGCTGAACTACACCCTTGGGTCAAGCTCTATCAGAAAACGAAAAAAAAAAAATCCACGATGGCCACTTTAATGACGTCACAGTCACGTCAATTAAAAAACGGCATTTTTTGGTCGATTTTTCGGTCAGATTTTCCGAATTTTTCATTTATGCAATTTCTCCACAAAAGCTGCGTGATAAATGATTAAATATTAATGTGATGTGGAATAAAATAGTTTTTGTCCACTTTTCATCGCGGAAAAGCATAAATTTTGAAGGAAAATGACGAAAACTTAATTTTTTCTGGTACCACCACGTGACCGCCAGCATGAATTTACACATGATCCTCTACGCGGGGGGGTATGCAAATAGGCTTAAATTTACCCAAATATGATCAACGATAAAGTCACGAAGTCTCAGCTCTCAATTTTTGGTCGTTCCAACAAAAGTCTGCGCTGATCCAGGCCTGGTATCTCAATATTCAATGCAAATCGACGATTTTGTTTTGTAAATGGACGCTAAAGTAATACAAGTTATTATATTTATACATATTTCCCAATGTATGCAAATGTAGGCAAATATGATAACCTACCTATTAGGAACATGCATGTCTTCCGTCATGAAATACAATAAACTTGTCGCAAGATGGCTTATAAAAGTAGTTGGAATGGTTGGGGTCATCAAATGCATGGAACATCTGTAGGCCTTCTTGAAATATCAAAGTTAACAAAGTTAACGTTAAGTCTGAACGTTAAGTCTTTATGGGATATGCAGTCTTTATCAGATATGCAATCGTATATGCAATATACGAGTTGTCAGAGAATTTCCATCATAGCTCTATCTATCTGTATCTAATACCGCTTATGCCGGTGCTAGGGGCCGTGTGGTCATATCATCCAAGTTGCCACATGAACAGGTACAATAAAAGCGTACCTGAGATACAACACATATAAGGAATCGTTAGATTCTTGATATGTGCTTTCGAATAGGTTTATCAGAAGACTATACTGTGAAGTCATGTGACTCTGTCAGTATGTCGGCACCTCTTCCCACTTCCCTTATATGCGTTGTAATTTTTACCTGTATATGGCGAGATTCTGCTGGTGGACGTTTCGTCCCCTAGGCCCGCCCCCTGTACAGACCTTTTGATCTTTGATATATGTTCGCATTGTGGGAAGTTGATGCTGGGTCGACATCGGGCCTTACAGACTAGTCTTTTGTGTTAAATGCAGTCATTTTCATCTGACGACGATACCAGTCCCCAGTGTACGAGTTGTCATTACAAGCGTCTAGTCCGTCATTCATAATCCAGCCGTCGTCCATTAGAGAATATCCGCGTCCATAATCCAAAGACCTATTCCATTTTCCACATAACAGTATTAGCACCAAATTCAAAAAGACAATCATAGTATACATAAACATAGGCTTGTTTCCTGCAAGAGAGAAGCGGTCAACAGTTTTCAATGATGCCGGCAAGACATCATGATGTTCCAAAAATATCAAATCCGTATCGCTGACCAGTATTCTTAATCCATAATATTCGTTATAGAGTCGTCATCTAAAAAGAAGATGTATCTCAGTCACGCTTTGATTGTGACTGTTCATATGAGTACCATGAGGATCTTGAAGTACATGGGTTCATACGGCCCCTAGCCCCGGGTTAAGCGGAATTAGACACAAGTTACGAAACGTAGCGCCATAGATCTTGCACGCTACGTTCGTATTTTGCTATCAGCATGCGATATGTATCGCCAAATTTGAGAAACTTTGAGTGGAGGCGCTTGGTGGAATAGCCCTGTTTTATAAGTTTCTGCAACAATGTTTTGTGACGTTGATTAAAATCATCACATTTAACACAGGATCTAGCAAATGCTACTAAGCGAGATATGTATACGCCATATGCAGGTCCCACTGGAATATTACTATCCAGAAAGGGATAGTTTACGATGTCGAAATTGTAATCATCTCTTTTGTCATAAAGTCGACGAAAGAGAATGCCCGCTTCATTTTCATAGAGATATAGATCTAAATATGATGTGCCTGTAGGGCTGTCTGTAGTTTCCTTCAAATCCAGTGAAGGTGGATATATATCCTTCACTGCGTCATTTATATAGCGATTATCCACAGCGAGAAGATCATCTATATAGCGTTTGGTGAATGAGAAGGAACGGGCTTTGAATGGATCGGCTTTTGAAAGCGCCTGCATATAGTCATATTCATAAGAGAACAGATACAGGTCGGCCAACAGGGGTGCACAATTAGTACCCATTGGAATACCTATATCCTGCTGATATATTGTGCTGCCAAATTTCACATAGATATTTTTAATGAGAAATTCAAGCAACTCTATAAACAAAGAAACATCCCATGAATGATATGTCTTGTATGTAGTCGAGCTAAAGAATGTTTTATGGCTTCCGACATTAATATATCTGCGATCAGTTTTCTTGAACACAGATACTATTAATGAACTTATACGGTCAATAAGGTCCTGATGAGGGATTGTAGTATAGAGAGTCGAGAAATCCTATGTGGATACATGTCTGTACGGTATGTGACCTTTAGCATCAAGCTCTTCCGTAAGACATTTTGAGTTTTTCAATATCCACATACATTCAACGTCAGAGTTCTTAGAAATAGTGGCGCAATACCTTTCCCAAAATGCTTTTACCTCCTGAAGGGCCCTCGTCAATAGAGTTGAAAGAAGCTTGGTGGTGCAGCTTCTAGAACCAGCTATGAATCTAGCTTTGTATGGTGATTTATGCATTTTGGGAGTCCAGTACATTTTTGGTATGTCGTTATGATTGGTTGGAAGACGAATACCTCTTTCCCTGAGAAACTTTTTGTGATTGTTAAATAAATCTTCCAGAGTAAATGTAGTTTGGGAGTAAGTAGACGTATTTGATGAAGATATGTCTACACTCAATTCTTTAACCAGCACCTGGTAATAGTAATATTTACATATGAATATTATATTATTCGGAGCTTTGTCTGCTGGGACTATGACGAATTTACTCTGTGTCACACCGACACAGCTCACCAATTACCAATATACGAGTTGTCAGAGCATTTCCATCATAGCTCTTTAGATTTGTATCTAATACCGCATATGCCGGTGCTAGGGGCCGTGTGGTCATGTCATCCAAGTTGCCACATGAACAGGTACAATAAAAGCGTGCCTGAGATACAACACATATCATGAATCGTTAGATACAACACATATCATGAATCGTTAGATTCTTAGTATGTGTTTTAGAATACGTTAACCAGAAGACTATACTGTGAAGTCATGTGGCTCTGTCAGTATGTCGGCACCTCTTCCCACTTCCCTTTTATGCGGTGTAATTTATCGGATATGCAGTCTTTATCGACAAAGTGGTCCGTAGTTACCAGATCAAACTTCACGGAATCTCATTCTATATTTATTCTAAGGGCAAGCAAGGGTTTATACTCAGAGCACCTACTTCAAAATGGGCGTTCAGATATTGGAATCGTTATCAGTAGGAGCAGCAAAACGATGTCATTGACCACATTACGTCGTGAAAGGTTGACAACGCGCAGTGATTTAACAAACACTGACAATACAGGTACCACACAATCTGGACAATATGTCTTATAATGGCTTTCAAAAAATACTTTAAAATCGATCAACCTAATGTACAAATACTGTAAATTAATGACTCGTTGTCTGTCCTCAGCATAACGTCACATGCATGAACAATGCTGTCGGTTCACACCTATATACGGCTCAATATTCACACCTATATACGGCTCAATATTCACACCTATATACGGCTCAATATTCACACCTATATACGGCTCAATATTCACACCTATATACGGCTCAATATTCACACCTATATACGGCTCAATATTCACACCTATATACGGCTCAATATTCCTAATTCTGACTCCGTAATGTCGTAATGGGGGCTCAATGGAATACGATATGTCACCTTGGAGATATTTCCTTCGAGAGCACATCAGGATATGTAGGTATCTGCTTCCCAATCCAGATAGCAAAACTATAAGACCTTTCGTGGATTCCCAAAAATAACATTCCTGAGTAGATTCAGTTCAGATAAGCTATAGATCTCTGTTAACTGGATAGGTGAGTAGTTTCTGTACAGATAAACTATAGAGTTCTGTTACCTAGATAACTGAGTATAAACTGCAGATCTTTGTGACTTAGATAACTGAGTAGATTCAGTACAGATGGACTATAGATGTCTGTGACCTAGATGAAGTGGAACATAGTTTAATACATCTGTTTTTCTCACAACAGCACTTAGCAGTAAGTCATAGGAACAATAAAATATATGTTATTTTGCAATTGAGATTATGATTTGATCATGGCCAGCTTCTATGCGACAATTCTTTGGGTCAAATATCTGTCAGAGAAACGATATAACATACAATGAAATGATGATTTCTAAAACGAAATTATCCAAATGTTGAAAAATGAATCCACAAAGTCTGTCCATGCTTCTGTGCACATGTTTACAGTTGTGAGGATAATCAGTGCCGATACATCCATTCAAATCATTTACAGACAGATAATACAAACAACACGCGGGAGAGTGACATCTCCACTTTAGAAATATTTTAGATAGTACTTGGACTTGCCCAGCAATATATGGTCATGAAAATGAACTTTGTCTGTGATTGCATCCACGCAATCAAGGTTGTTATGGTCATGGCAGAGCTGCAAATTCGTCACAGCGCTTCGCAAGATACAAGCGTCTAGTACGTCAATCAATATTATAGATAAACATATGCCAGTTCCCTGCGAGAGAGAAGTGATCAACAGTTTACATTGATGTAGGTAAGATATCTGATGTTCCAAAATGATCAAGTCCATGATCAGTATTCTTAATCCATATGATTTACAATGATGTATCTTAGTCATGCCTAGCAAAACACGCAACTAACGAGGAACAATATCGAAACTCAGGTCAGACAAATTGATGTCATAGTTGATAATATGGAAATTGACGTAGCTCACAGAGAGACAGATATATGTATATAGCTGTGGTTTATCATCGCGTTCACCAATATATCAGCTATATAACCACGATCAAACAAACATACTTATCTAAGTATGTCAAAATAACAAGTCAAAAGTGACAGTCTGAAATTGATCAACTCAACACATTAAAACTGTATAGACATCAACATTGTTGTAACAAACCGATTTCTCTCAAATAACCTAAAATCAAATATTGTTTTACTCAACCAAAAAGATCTTCTAAAGTAGCTGCTTCATAGAAAGAATCTCTTAAATTCCGATTCCTGTACGCTCTGTGGTCAGGAAAAGAAACCCTCATTCATTTATTTTACCACTGTATCTATTCCAAAGACATATGGAGCAATCTCCATAATTGGGCTGTGAACCTTGAAATTTCCATGGAGAAACCTTCGGTATCCCAAGTTATTATGGGCAATACTAACTCATGGCTGATTAACTACATAATGTTACTTTCCAAAAAATATATATACGTCTGTCGATGTCGTAATGTGAAACCGAGTTTTGATGGAGTAAAATAGATGATACTAAAGAGGAGAGACGTGGAGAAATACATAGCCTCGAAAAATAACAATGAGGTGCTCTTCAAACGGAAGTGGGGCCCTCTGGCTTCATATCAATAAATAAGGAAGCTTTAAATAATGTTTTTGAGATATGAAATTTAGACATATACCAATTCGATGGGAATACAGTCCATTAGTTTCCTGGTGTCATTCAAGATATGTGACTGGTATGTTGTTGCAACTTTTTTTTTCTTATTTGGGTGTGTGTGCGTGCGTGCGTGTGTGCGCGAGCCTTGGGGGAAGGAGGGGGGGGGGGTCATCCTCATATTATTATATCAAATAGGTCAAATAAACTTTGTGCCACAGGCGTCTCACCGTCATAGCTTCTATGCGTAACCTACGCATTATTATATGTTTTTAGAAATCGGTGAGAAAGTATGCTAGGTTACATTATGATATATTGTAACAATTTATTAAATATACCTCAGAATAATGATAACAAAATATATCCAGATAATAGTGGTACAATATAAAGGCACATAGAACGTTTGTATAAAATTTGATATGTTTGTTTTGTTAATAATTTAGAATGTGCGTAAATGTTATATATGATTGAACAAAATACAGACAAACTACCTTGAAATAAGTATATGTTTTATATATCTATGTATATAGTGAGGTTTTCCTTTGCAAATTTTTTTGCTATGTATTTTGATATATAATTTGTACGCGTATGCGCACGGAAGGTAAGACAAGGATATTAGTAAAACGCATTGTATTGTAATGTATATAACGGATATCTAAAATGCAACACTGAAGGTAGTATCTACAAATAATATTAATATAGTCGTACTGTCTGTGGTGTACTTAATCAAAGTAATCATCATTGTTATTTCACAGCTATTATCACGTATCGAAATGTTTGTATTGTATGTATAATTATATTATGTGGATAATAAAATTTATTTGAAAAAAAAAAAAAAAAATCTCTTAAAGTCTTATAATCTATACAGTCGATCAGAATATGTTTCACTGTGAGTTTCTCATGACATGGAATACACATCAATGCTTCTTCAGTTTTCAGTAAATGTTCATGAGTGAGTCGTGAATGACCGATTCTACATGAGTGAGTCGTGAATGGCCGATTCTTCAGCGCCTCATTATAGCATGATTGAAACGAGACTGCCATGGGGAGTATAGAGTTTTCTTTAACTCATGAAACTTGATGCCAGCCTCGTCATCCCATAAAGATTGAAAATAGCTTTGTCATACAGGCACAAAGTCTGAAATCGTTATACGGGACTCCATGATGGTTAACCGTGTCATCTGCCTTAGCCTTTGCATCAGCATCGGTATTTCCTGCGATGCCAGCATGACTAGCCAATAGCCAACAAAAAAAACAATATTAAACTGCTATGGATAATAACAAACTTCACGAGTTCAAAAAAAACTGTAGGCTATACTCATCTGAACAGCCAGAAACGTTTCGATCAAGCCATGATTAGACGATGTAGAATCTGCCATACACGATTAACTCTCGAGCTGAAAAAAGAGCCAGTCCCAAGGTATGTTCCATGCCACGAAGATCTCACGGTGAAACATATTCTTATCGACTTATAGATTTTAAAATTGTAAGAGATAACTTTTAGGGATGATCTTTTTGGTCGAGCGAAATTAAAGATTGTATTTTAGGTTATTTGAGATAGATCGGTTTGTTTTTTAAATTTTAATGTATTTTCATGTTTTTAATGCATTAGTTTACTGAGTTATTAACTTGAATACTTAGAATTTTGTTTGATTGTCGCTATATAGCAGAAATATTGCGGAATGCGACATTATACCTTACTTCTCTCTCTCTACTGTCATATAACTTTAGAATATTCAGGATGGGGGGATGACTCGGAGATCTGTTCTTGGTCGCTTGGAGGCATGACAGTGAGTCTAAGAATATGACATTCATTTTAATTGTGCTGGACCCAATATCTTCTGAGGCCATCAAAAGAGTATTGACTTCAGCAGTAAAAATATAACTTTTGTCTGTTAATCGAGGTTTTGGTTTTGGAATCAAATATAGTATAACACGCCACTCTGTCGCCATATTCATACTTTTCTCTCATCAGGCCAAATACTTGCCGATACATTACTTGGTTTGTGTCGACCTTTTTAAATTTTGTAAGTGTGGTATCTACTGGTGGTTTGGCTAACTGCCAAGGTGGAAATGGCAAAAGTTTGTTAGGTAAAATCTGATCTACAACAATGTGTGATATAATACAACGTGTGGTATAATACAACGTGTGGTATAATACAAATTCCAAAAGGTGGAGTAAGATTCGGTTTTGTATAAACTAAATCTGCATACTGGGGCTTTCAAACATAGCTATGTGCGAGATTTAAACAATTTGACATACATAGTTCCAGTGACAGCTTTACTCTTTGGAGCTTCAAAGGAAGCTCGTCTGCCTCAACATCTATATAGATGAAGAAGGGTTCTTTCATCACCTCCCCACTTATAACTGGCAATCCAAGAGCTTTTTTGAATTTAGCTTTAAGACATTTTATATGGGATAAAAAAGTTAGTCGGAGATCAAAAATTTTACTTCTTTTACAAAATTGATCTCAGTTCCATCTAAGAAGTTTCTGGATCTTTGTGAGGTTTAATTTTCCGCAAAACTGTATACATTTTGTCTTAGCCTTGGGTCACTTAACCCTATCTGGCCTGGGCTTTTTGGGTCCTGTACTGGTCGGGGGGCTAATTATTTTTCTTATCTCTTGAGCTAGGGAGCTGAAACTCACGACACTATACCCTTGGGTCAAGCTTTACCAGAAAATGTAACAAAATTCAAGATGGCCGCTGTGATGACGTCACAGTGACGTCATTTACAAAAACGACATTTTTTATCGATTTTTTTGTCAGATTTTCCGATTTTTTCATTTATGCAATTTCTACGCAAAAACTGCATGATAAATTAGTAAAAATTAATGTCAAATAAAATAGTTTTTGCTCACTTAGCAGAAATTTTGAAGAAATATGACGAAAACATCACTTTTCTGGCACCCCACGTGGCCGCCATCTTGAATTTACCCATGATCCTTTGCTCGGGGGTTACGCAAATAGGCTCAAAACGACCCCAATATGATAACCTATAAAGTCACGGAGTTTTAGCTCTCCATATTTTGTCGTTCCGGAGAAAATTTGGTAGGAGGGACGATTTTGCTCCCCCCCCCCCCCAGCAAGGTAGGGTTAAGCCATTTTCTAACACCAAGTCTGGATCTTATTTAGATAAGCTGCAACGTTCTCTCAATGTTATTCATAATTTTCCTACTACACGATATGTTGAAATCATCAACAAAGAGTGAACCATCAATGGATTTATTCAAATCTTCGACTAAGCTGTTGATCTTGATATAAAACATAATAGTAGACAAAATGCTGCCCTGTGGAACACCCTGTTCTCGATCAAAAACGACCAGACATAGTAGTACCTACGAGAACTTGGAACCGCCTATTGTTAAAAAAACTTGGATATAAATATGAATAAACGACCTTTTAATCCCATAGTAAGAAAGTCTTTCAAAGTCCCATATTTCCAGGTAGTATCATGAACTTTGTCTAACTCAAAAATGATAGAGACTACATGCTCATTCTTGGTGAAGCCATTGTTGCCGTAAGACTCTAATCTAACTAAATGATAAATGGTACCTCTAATCGTTAATCATAAGTTCCATTGTTTTACAAACACAACTAGTCAATGCAATCGGACGATAGTTAGCTGGGTCTGTATAATCACGGCCTTGTTTTGGAACGGGTATGACAATGGCATTATACAATGACGTTGGGAAATTCCCCGTCAGCCAAACTCTGTTAAATATGGACCATAAGGTTTCTAGAGAAGGTTCTGGAAAATGATTTAAAATTTGATCAGCAATATTATCAGGGCCGGCAGTGGAATCGTTAGCTTTCAGTTGAAAACATGTCGTTGTAATCTTCATTATTAGGAGAAGAAACTTTCTCTGTTTCTTCTTTTCTTCCATATCTTTGAACTTTTGAAACTTAGGTACATAATTATCTTACTATGAATTTTTAGTAATCGTTCGCCAAGCTTATTAGTAATATTTCATTTGTCATTTATCAACTGATCTCCATCCTTAAGATGATGAACAATGGAGCTTTTACCTTTAATTCTCTGGATCATATTCCAAACTTGTTATCGGTGTTTTTGTATTGATCTTAGAAACATACCTTCTCCGGGAATCATGTTTGTTCTGTTTGATGGTTCTGCAGGCTTTAGCTCTGGTAATTCTTACATCATTCACATTACCAGAAGTAGGATGTCGACGGAAACAGCTTTCGGCTTTTACCTACGTTTACTAGCCTCTTTACAGTCGTCATTGAACCATGGCTTTTTTATGCGCAACACAGGAGCATTTGGGTATTGTTTCGTCAGAAATTTCAATCAGCAGATCTGAGAATAGTTGATCAGGATCTGGAACAATCAAGTCTATCTGTAGTATTTCTTTTTTCAAACAAACAGTTTTAACTTTGAGCCAATTGGCTTTCCTAACATTATATATTGATGGAGGATCATCGTTTGAAAGAACAGCTTTTAGTATGGTGAGAATGTGATCACTTCCACAAAGATCATCATGGACAGACCAAGTAAATTCTTCAAGTACAGGAAGATCTCGAATTGGCGCTATTCGTCATGTAAGGAATTACAAGCGTAAGGTCCGTCATTCATAATTCAACCGTATTCCATTAAAGAATATCCGCGTCCATAATCCCAAGACCTATTCCATATTCCATATAACAGTTTTAGCACCAAATTCAACAAGACAATCATAGTATACATAAACTAGTTTCCTGCAAGAGAGAAGCGATCAACAGTTTTCAGTGATGCCGGCAAGGCAATAGGTGACTACATGCAGAGAACATTGTTAAACCTGGAAAAGCTACCCCGATAAGCTGTATTGCACACGATGTTCCCGGTTTGAAGATTCTTACGTGACGAACTTCCCCCGAGTTGAAATTTCCAATGTTGAAACGGTTTCTTTGTCTAGATTTAAGTATGTTTTAGAACCATCATTGAAGACACACAAAGACTTGTTTGATATAAAGTCTGCTAAAACTTTTCCTTTGGGATTTTCTCATGCACATTTTGAAGTTCACCAAGACAGAGACCACCAAAAGAAGGTGTGTACACCTTGCATAATTTGAAAAACGGAATTCAATGTAACATGAACGGCTACAGCTTGTAAATCCGACTTTAAATCGACATGACTATGTAAAACACTCATTTTAATAAGTAAGTAAGTATTGAAGAGTCGACTGCAACTCTTCCTTGCTCTTCTAAAGCGTAGAAATAATAAGGTATATATGCCATTATTAAAGTTTATTTTTATCTGCCTCTTTGAGGAAAATCCCATTCAAACAGAGAACTGTGGCTTCATCCTAAGCTAACAACTGAAGCTCATTTAAATTTGGCTAAATTACTCTACAGTTCCATTGGAGGAGGGTTGGGGACTAAGCCATTTGTAGTCTATATAAAGGAATAACACACAAGACAGCACAGACTAAGAAATATGGTGTCCACTTAGCCATTATGTACGTTTAATTTTCTCCTCTGGCTTTACTGATCCATTTCCTGATCTCGCAACTGTTTTATGTCTGTATCTTTATCGCTGTAAATTTCTTGTTCTCTCTTCTGTCTACATTTGTCTTTTGACCTCTGATTTGAAGAAATCTTGCTGGGTCGCGCATTATCACAAGTTTTCTCCATGGGTTTAGCAAACACGCTTTTGTCTTGGGAATGGAAGTAATGTCTTCCCCATGACCACCCTTTCCCCATGACCACCCTTTCCCCATGACCACCCTTTTTATCTTCCATGTGTAGCTCATTAGCTCATTCTCTATTGAGCTCAGCAATCTCATCAGCATCTGGGGTGAAGTTCATATATTATCTTTTCCGGAAATGGAACTATTATCTTTCCCTTTTCCCTCCTTTTCCATATTCTATGGGTAAGCCATTGCTGAATTGCCCCAAACATCGAAAATCTGACAAATCAACTCAAAATTTCACCTTGCACAGATGCCAACAACTTTCACTGACTCGCACAAGAAATCTGGAACAATTTTAACGATAAACCTCAAAATTAGACAAAATCGCAGAGACTAAATTGACAATACGTCTGAACGCTAACTCCGTCTAATCGGGAACCCATAGCTCACAGAATACAACAGAGTATAGGGATAGAGAAAACGGATAAATGATTGTACAGGGACTCCCATTCATGGAGGCCTTAATAAAAATAATATAATCCAAAAACAGACTGACTTAACAGAAATCTCTATCACAAAGTCACTAAGGCCATATTAGACTTATGATGAAACACTGAAACCAAAGCCAAATACTCCGAAAGGCCAAACTTCTACGAGCAAGGTCAGTGGCAGACTTTAAGGAAAGGCAACTCCAGCCCGATCACATCCCAAACGGTGTCACGGCCGTGAAGCTGGAGAAAACGGGGCTTCTCATCAGGAGGGTTGCCATAGTATAACAATTTTGGCCACTCCGCCCGTTTCTTACTTCCACACGTATGATTAAATGCCCATCCTGACGAAACGAGGCGCCTGTAAATTTGCAAATGAAAATGAAAGCGATGGAACAGTTGCACCTATTGCACATAGCACTAGCGAGCACACATACACCACTGACAGCTCTGTACCCAACTCGACAAACACAGAAGATCGTTTTAGTCGGGTAAAAGAAGACCGTATTTTAGGTTATTTGAAAGAAATCGGTTTGTTCTATAAGTTTTAATGTATGTACATGTTTTGATGTGTTGTGTTGATTACACCACACAACGATTACAGACGTCGTAAATTTTTCCAACCTCTTGCATATCGCTCCAATTCAGCAGATGATTGAAACCACATTGTGAACGAATAAAAAAAAAATAGCCGAAGAAGAATGGACCTTCTTTGCGAAAATATTATCAATGGCAGTTGAAAAACATATTCCTTCGTTTATTCGCTGAATGGCAAAACTGAAAAGCTACTCTAGATGAACCAGAAAGCGACACGACCCGTGAAGAAGAAGTATAACGGCTTGTAAAGACACAAACGAACTGAACAATCCACTGACTACCTCCTCATCAAGAAGCTAGAGATGCTAGCCAAGAAGTTCACACTCACCAAGGAAATGTCAATCCTGTTAGTCCCCGAGGCCCGCCCTCTGTACATGTCACTCGACAAATATATGTAGGTTTATTGTTTCGGTGGAAAATTTAAGCCGTACGACGTCGGACATTACAGGTTAGTTTTTCTAGGTTTCTTGCATTTACCAGGTTACCCCATGTTAAGGAGTTTACTCCATCAGACGTCCATGATGCTCATCCATTAACTTCAGATGAGTTGTTTGAGTTGAGCTGTCATCATCGCTTAAGCCGGTGCTAGGGGCCGTGTGGATACTTCATAGTCTCCATATGAACAGCTGCAATATAAGCGCGGCTGAGATACTAAGGCTACGTCTGAGAATCCACCGTATTCTTGAGTCTGAATGTTTTTAGTGACGTCGTCAATTTCCCCCACCTCTTGCATATCGCCCCAATCTTCTGAACGACTCCGTCGCATCCATTTCAACAGAGACGAAGGCACCGCACTACTGTTGTCAGCTAGAACTGACCAGGTTCTCGATCAAAGAACGATTATCATGAAGGATGTAGAGGTACCTAAATGTAACACGAAACTTAAAATATCGAGTTCCCTTGGTCACCATCGTGTAGACGAAGAATTATCGGACGTCTTCAGCTATCCCCTCCCAATTATCTTCTGTAAATCCCTGGATGCAGGTGACTTGGAAAGAGCTAGCATAACCCCCGTATATAAATAGACAGCAAAAAGACACAAAAAGCTAAACTACACAGACCAATCAACCTTACGTCAGCGATCTTTAAACTCACAAATGAGCAATTAGCTCAGCACATAGATGATGACCAGCATGGATTTTGCTTGGGTCGTTCCTGTATGACGCTGCTCCTCACAGTCCTCGAGTACAGAACACAAGTCCTAGTCGAAGGCGATGTTCTTGATTCTATCTTCCTGAACTTCTAGAAGGCTTTCAACTCAGTCTCGCACAAACTTATCTTCAACAAGTTACAAGTTTCAGAATCACAGTTAATGTATATATATTAATACATAAATGACTAAGAAAATGTCACCAGCGGAATTCTAGAAGGTAGTGTCTTGGGTCCCATTCTCTTGCACACCTTTTCTTTGTGACGACAGACCTGGTCAACTCACTCACAGCACTCTTCACAGACGATGCCAACACATTTCGAAATGGCAAATGCTATACATAACAAGCAATACTTCAAAGCGACGTTCACCTCTTGTGTGAATGGTCAGAAATCTGATTGCTGAAATTCACTATTGAACAAATTTCTTCACCATGAAAACAGAAACCCCGAGTGAAGCACAAAATGAAGTCGACTACCGCAGCTCAATCTAGTGTTCTCTTAGAATCTCTTAGCTTTTTCACTGGACTTGAAAAGGAAACTTTCTTTGAAATGAACGTTCAAATCAAAATAATATTAAACCTCTCTGATCCACCTAACAGAGAAAGATTCAAACTACTAAATCTCTCGACCTTACATTTTATATTATCCCGAGCTGATCTCACCCAGACTTTCATAATATTCAAAGGAGTCAACCATCTTCATCCATCAACCTCTTCTGCCACATAGCAAAGTACGAGCGTAGCGTGCAACATCTGTGGCGTTTCGTTTCGTAACTTGTGTCTGATTCTGCTTAACCCGAGACTAGGGGCCGTATGAACCCATGTACTTCAAGATCCTCGTGGTGCTCACATGAACAGTCACAATCAAAGCGTGACTGGGATACATCATTCTCTACATGACGACTTTACAACAAATATCATATGGATTAAGAATACTGATTTGATAATTTTGGAACATCATAATGTCTTGCCGGCATCATGAAAACCAGTGACTGCTTCTCTCTTGCAGGAAACTAGCCTATGTTTATGTATACTATGATTTTCTTTTTGAATTTGATGCTAATGCTGTTATACGGAATATGGAGTAGGTCTTTGGATGATAGACGCGGATATTCTTTAATGGACGACGGCTGAATTTGAATGACGAACCAGACACTTGTAAAGTAACACCCGCCACAAAATCTTTAAACCTCTTTGAAAGCTAAACTGCGACAAATTCGTCTTTTCTCAACGAGTGGTAAAAAGACGATGTAGCGAGCACAACGTCGATCAGCATACCTAAAGAATGACTGGTGCGCACCACAGCGTCGATCAGCATACCTAAAGAATGACTGATGCGCACCACATTTTCGTAGTAATGGTTCCTCTCTAATTTCATAATAAGGAAGCCCGACTGTTTTTGACCACATGATAATTCTTCATATGTTTATAGTTGCTGATATTTATACTACCATCCTGTTGGGTATTTTCAGGCTTTCAAACCAACATATGCGAATCGATGGCTGGGTTCGCCTACAGGCATAATAGGATCAGTGATTAAGGTGACAATGACCTCAGTTATGTCCCTTTTGTGAGCGTGAAAATCATGGTTCATTTACGACAGGAAAATTTTACAAAAACTGATAGGTCAATGTTTTTGTTTTTTTGTTCACCTCCTTAAATTGGTCGCTCGACGTGGAAGACGAGATATTGTATTTCATTGAAATCTGTTCTCTGGAAAATAAGTCGATTTTTCTACGTTTTAAGAGTTTTCCAGAAAAATTGAAGCCATTTTAAAGAGGATTGCAAGGGTTTTAATCTTTGCAAAATGACTGGCATTTGTCATGAAATAATGGTGCAAGCATGCTCGTTTAGATGATATATGGATATAAGAGGTTTGCGTAAACGATTGTTTGACACTTGGTGACCGAAGAGGGGACTCCATTGTTTATTTCCAGTTGAACTAGTTAACAGTAACCTCGTCCATACAGACTACTAACCCCATTGCACGTCCTCCTCTCCGCCGATTTGACTACTACAGTAGTAGTTCTTCACTCGAAATCCGTGAGGTGGGTGTGATCAGGCAAAAGCCTTAGCAGAACCAGACAAAAGCAGGTGAAGACAGATGTACGGTTCGCCTAAAAATTGCGAGCTATCAAAGATTGTATTTATGTAAAAGATTCTCATTATAAATTACGTAGGATATGTGTCACAGTCAAACTCTATACTACCCTTGATGGCGCATCATTACTTACTATGAAAAAATAAAACATTGTAGTAAGTTGTTTTGTTTAATAATATTTGTATTCAGCTTCAAATATAATCCCGACACCCATTTGTACATACCATATCTAAGTATATAACAATGGGTAGATGATAATGGGTACAGTTGTATATTACATACATGTATCTACTATATGATTTTACTGCTATGCATTATCAATTAGTACACATCGTCTTAAATATAACCATTCCTTACATTCTATCTCTCACAAGGGTTTAAATATTTTGTAAAGGCATTTTGTTACATGTATCCATCCATCAGTCCACTCCCAGAACTACTATGTCTTACATGTATCCATCCATCAGTCCACTCCCAGAACTACTATGTCTTACATGTATCCATCCATCAGTCCACTCCCAGAACTACTATGTCTTACATGTATCCATCCATCAGTCCACTCCCAGAACTACTATGTCTTACATGTATCCATCCATCAGTCCACTCCCAGAACTACTATGTCTTACATGTATCCATCCATCAGTCCACTCCCAGAACTACTATGTCTTACATGTATCCATCCATCAGTCCACTCCCAGAACTACTATGTCTACCTTCGTATGTTCACAGAAACTCTGTGTGTTTTCTGGTTATCTCTCTTGCTTGTCAAAGAATATCATGTACCAGCACAGATTGAGGGCATCCTGTATAATCATTTCGAATATTTTATTTCACGCCCATGAATTCAAACTTATATTAAAAGATGCGATTGTGGAGCGGTTTTACCAAACTGGTAAGAAATAACGCGCAAAAAGAACGCTTTGCACATAGTTGATTGTATTACGAGCTTTGGAAGAGAACTTTCCCCATCATGACAGTTTGCCATGTACGACCTGATGATGAGGAAAGTTTTCTCCGAAAGCTTGTAATACAATCAACTGTGTACCAAGTATTCTTTGTCGCGTCATTTCTTACCGGCTTGAATTAACTATAATATCAAGGCGAGATAATGGAATATTCCTGATCGATTTTAATTGTTGGGTTCAGCGTTGACGTTGTAAATCAGATGCGATTAAATCAGCTCCAATATAACGGCATGTGGCTGTTGGTTCATAAATGATGAAAAGCAAGCTGAATATTCCTATATAGACATATTTAGTCCTTCCAAAACAGTTTCTGCCCAGAACTGTTCTATTGCTGTCGTATGGGAATATAATTCGTATCATATTTACACATTCGCGAGTACATTTTTTGTGTATACTGTTGTTTTTTGTTTTCTTTTAAATTGGTGCGAATGTTGTTAGTAGGACTTTGGATTATGGACTCAGAGATTCTTTAATTGACGACGGCTGAATAATGAATGACGGACTAGACGCTTGCATTTCCAATTTCTTACGCTGCACGACTTGTTTGGTACATTTTCAAGTATATTTTCTCAACCTTTGATGTCTTCGGTTTGAGATCGATGAAGTAGTGACCATAAGTTGAAAAGATCGCATCTTCGTACATTATCATGAAATAATTGAGTCGTTGAGAGTAAATACGGCGACATAATAATAAAATCTATCTTTTGTCGATAGGGTTGTCGAACAGAACGATATAGTGACTCTTCAAGCCGATATCACTCGAAGCTTTCCCCTGATCGAATAAATTCTATACTATTTTTACAACAAAAACATTGTCATTGTGAGACCATTGGGTGAAAATATCTGAAATTTTCGTATTCTGCTTGGCTTTTGTCATCAGATCTTCCACAATTATCAGACTCCTTATATTGGAATCGAAGTACCCATCAGTACCTAACTTCATGGGTATACCCTTAACGATTCTACGCACGGGGACTGGACTAATCATGTCCTCGGACAGAGGCTGTCACTTATCATAGCACTGGATAATTTGCTGAGGACCAGGTTCTACACAGTTACCAAGTCTTCGTAATAACATATCTATCCATATGTTTTATGGCACTTCGTTTAGGACCCGTGACTTTCATCGTAAATGGATGACGTAACAGCATCTTTTATATACTGTTTTGACTCAAACGTGGACTCGTTGATTATAGAAATAGACAAACTTCTGAGCTGTACTCCACGTAAACATATTTAATATAAAAAAACATATATTTAAATATATTTAAATATAAAGGCTCCGGCATGAGAGTCGAAAGCTTGTGCATTAAATATGTTTACGTGAAGTACAGCTCAGAAGTTTGTCTATTTCTATAAGCATCTTTTATAGTTTTTATCACTATCGAATATAGATCCCACCCCTATATGTTTGGATATACTATGTTCGAACCGATATGACGCTTGCTCCGGTATCTCATGTTGACATACAGCTTCAGCCGTCGTCCATAAAAGAATTTTCGCGTCAAGACCTATTACGTATGAAAGTTAACGATTCCTAAGATGTATGAAATGAAAACAATGAAAGCACAATATGGTCCCCAACAAGAGAGAAGCGATCGAGAGAGTCGGCCTGGTACGTTTGCTGTATCAACAAGAGAGAAGCGATCGAGAGAGTCGGCCTGGTACGTTTGCTGTATCAACAAGAGAGAAGCGATCGAGAGAGTCGGCCTGGTACGTTTGCTGTATCAACAAGAGAGAAGCGATCGAGAGGGTCGGCCTGGTACGTTTGCTGTATCAGCATGAGAGAAGCGATCGAGAGGGTCGGCCTGGTACGTTTGCTGTATCAACAAGAGAGAAGCGATCGAGAGGGTCGGCCTGGTACGTTTGCTGTATCAACATGAGAGAAGCGATCGAGAGAGTCGGCCTGGTACGTTTGCTGTATCAACATGAGAGAAGCGATCGAGAGAGTCGGCCTGGTACGTTTGCTGTATCAACAAGAGAGAAGCGATCGAGAGGAGTCGGCCTGGTACGTTTGCTGTATCAACATGAGAGAAGCGATCGAGAGAGTCGGCCTGGTACGTTTGCTGTATCAACATGAGAGAAGCGATCGAGAGAGTCGGCCTGGTACGTTTGCTGTATCAACAAGAGAGAAGCGATCGAGAGAGTCGGCCTGGTACGTTTGCTGTATCAACATGAGAGAAGCGATCGAGAGAGTCGGCCTGGTACGTTTGCTGTATCAACATGAGAGAAGCGATCGAGAGAGTCGGCCTGGTACGTTTGCTGTATCAACAAGAGAGAAGCGATCGAGAGGGTCGGCCTGGTACGTTTGCTGTATCAACATGAGAGAAGCGATCGAGAGAGTCGGCCTGGTACGTTTGCTGTATATCGGCCTGGTACGTTTGCTGTATCAACAAGAGAGAAGCGATCGAGAGAGTCGGCCTGGTACGTTTGCTGTATCAACAAGAGAGAAGCGATCGAGAGAGTCGGCCTGGTACGTTTGCTGTATCAACAAGAGAGAAGCGATCGAGAGGGTCGGCCTGGTACGTTTGCTGTATCAACATGAGAGAAGCGATCGAGAGAGTCGGCCTGGTACGTTTGCTGTATCAACAAGAGAGAAGCGATCGAGAGGATCGGCCTGGTACGTTTGCTGTATCAACAAGAGAGAAGCGATCGAGAGAGTCGGCCTGGTACGTTTGCTGTATCAACATGAGAGAAGCGATCGAGAGAGTCGGCCTGGTACGTTTGCTGTATCAACATGAGAGAAGCGATCGAGAGAGTCGGCCTGGTACGTTTGCTGTATCAACATGAGAGAAGCGATCGAGAGGGTCGGCCTGGTACGTTTGCTGTATCAACAAGAGAGAAGCGATCGAGAGGGTCGGCCTGGTACGTTTGCTGTATCAACATGAGAGAAGCGATCGAGAGAGTCGGCCTGGTACGTTTGCTGTATCAACATGAGAGAAGCGATCGAGAGAGTCGGCCTGGTACGTTTGCTGTATCAACAAGAGAGAAGCGATCGAGAGAGTCGGCCTGGTACGTTTGCTGTATCAACAGGAGAGAAGCGATCGAGAGGGTCGGCCTGGTACGTTTGCTGTATCAACAAGAGAGAAGCGATCGAGAGGGTCGGTCTGGTACGTTTGCTGTATCAACAAGAGAGAAGCGATCGAGAGAGTCGGCCTGGTACGTTTGCTGTATCAACAAGAGAGAAGCGATCGAGAGAGTCGGCCTGGTACGTTTGCTGTATCAACAAGAGAGAAGCGATCGAGAGGGTCGGCCTGGTACGTTTGCTGTATCAACATGAGAGAAGCGATCGAGAGAGTCGGCCTGGTACGTTTGCTGTATCAACAAGAGAGACGCGATCGAGAGAGTCGGACTGGTACGTTTGCTGTATCAACAAGAGAGAAGCGATCGAGAGGGCCGGCCTGGTACGTTTGCTGTATCAACATGAGAGAAGCGATCGAGAGAGTCGGCCTGGTACGTTTGCTGTATCAACAAGAGAGAAGCGATCGAGAGGGTCGGCCTGGTACGTTTGCTGTATCAACATGAGAGAAGCGATCGAGAGGGTCAGTCTGGTACGTTTGCTGTATCAACAAGAGAGAAGCGATCGAGAGGGTCGGCCTGGTACGTTTGCTGTATCAACAAGAGAGAAGCGATCGAGAGGGTCGGCCTGGTACGTTTGCTGTATCAACAAGAGAGAAGCGATCGAGAGAGTCGGCCTGGTACGTTTGCTGTATCAACAAGAGAGAAGCGATCGAGAGAGTCGGCCTGGTACGTTTGCTGTATCAACATGAGAAAGGTGGTGAGAAGGAAATGCGGATGTTTAAGGGGTTGGTTTTATAGTTTCCTTTCACGGATTACGATGTAACGAATCCAATTATTAATTATTAATCCAATTGTGCATAACCAGTCTGGCTGGAATGGCGGACATACGCATCTTTGTTCAGTATTTTCAAGTAGAGCGTGGGCGTGACCCAATATAACGCCAAAGTTCCCACGACTATGGAAGGCAAACACCGCCAAAAATACAACAGTAAAACAAATAAGCTTGAGTCAAACGATTAGCGTTCATTCGACAAACGAACAGCGTACAGGCAAACAATTAACGTTAGTTTACAAAACAATTAACGTTCATTTGACAGACGATTAACGTTCGCTTACCAAACGAACAACGTACAGTCAAACGAACATCAGACAGTCAAACGATTAACGTACAGTCGAACGAACATCAGACAGTGAAACGATTAACGTACAGTCAAACGAACATCAGACACTCAAACGATTAACGTACAGTCAAATGAACATCAGCCAACAGAGAGCGCCACCGTCACAGTGAGGGGAGATAATTTGGATGGTCGTCTCTAGTCGTCAAGGAGTGGGGGTCAACAGGTCCCCATCTACGAGCAGAACGTCCACGAGCAGAACGTCCATCACCAGGACGGTTTGCGGCTATATAAATATGCGGATTCCCATGGCCAAATCGGGTACGGATTGCGGACCTCTATTTCTAACGGCCACAGACTTTAATAGAAATCGAACCATGATCATGATATCTGAACCTAGGGCAAAAGCCGCAGTGAACAAAAGCCCCAGGGACAAAAGCGCCACGTACAAAAGCCACAGAGGCTGAAGCCCTAGCTGACAAAAGCCTCAAACCAATTAATTAAAAATCAATAAATGGAATAGCGCGATCGGGCTAATGTACCATAAATACCGGGCTATTTAGATAGGCACTACAAGAAAATTTAGATACGCGTACCATTTAATTATCCAAATAGACCCATTTGCGCTATTCGACCCTTACGGTATCCACTGCCTCTTATTTTTATCGTTTATTAAGTATCACTTCGATAAAAAAAAAGTGGTTATTAATCAGTAACAAAAAAAACCGGTTGAATAGAGCGATTCGAGCTATTCGTCCTTTTGTTACGGGACAAATATTAGGAAAAAATACTGTAATGATATGGGGCGGACGGTCACAAGTAAAAAGCTGTTTTTATAGCTCCAACAATAACGTCACATTTATATCATCTTTTCCCGTGTTTGTTTTTGTGTTTCCAATGAATATGATGTTTATGTACAATAGAATCAATATTCATCGAGTACCGAATTGGAATAACATAGTTGCTTCAGAACCTAAAGTCGCGTATATAGAGCTCATTTGACTCAAAAAGATATCAACATCACAATTCTCTTCTAGTTAAATGACTGTATTTTGTTAATATTCATCATTGAGCCCCAGCTGACAAAAGCCCCAAAGTCAAATATATATATTTAACCATTCTTGTTTGAAATGTACCGTTTAAAATGCTTCATGTAGAATTGTTTACGAGTTTCATGTACCGATACTTAGAAGTGGCAATGTGTGAATAAATGATTTTAATAGTTGGTTATATCTCTGTTGAGTTCAATGTTGGGATAGCCTGAATTTTCTAAATAGGAAAGATACTAGATATGAACAGAACAATTCTCTTCTAGTTAAATGACTGTTTGTTTATTTAAATATTTATCACCTAGTCCAGCGTTTGGAGAGAAAGAAATTAAATTTGGATATATTGTATTTAGTTCGAAATTTGGAAAAAGGTTCGAAACAGTTGCATGTGCATTTTGTGCATCTGTGCTACACAATGAATATACCCAGATTGCTCTGTAACGATCGTAGAACTGGCAAATGGTCTATTAACCCTATCTGGCCTGGGGATTTGGGGACCTGTCCAGGCCTTGGGGAGGAGGGGGCTCTGCCTCCCTCCCCCTTAAATATTTTCTTTACCCCTTGAGCTAGGGGCTGAAATGTTCCACACTATACCCTTGGGTCAAGCTCTATCAGAAATGTAAAAATATCCAAGATGGTCGATGTGATGACGTCACAGTGACGTCATTTTCAAAACAGACATTTTTTGGTCGATTTTTCGGTCAGATTTTTCGATTTATTTTATCTTTGCCATTTCTAGGCAAAACTGCATGATAAATTAGTAAGTAATAGTCTGATGTGAATAAAATAGTTTTTGCCCACTTTTCCTCATAGAAAAGCAGAAATTTTGAACAAAAATGACAAAAACATCACTTTCCTGGTATAACCCACATGGTCGCCATTTTGAATTTACCCATGATAGTCTGCTCGGAGGGTCATGCAATAGGATCAAAATGACTCCAACATACAAAGTCACGGAGTGTCAGCTGTCAAGTATTTGGCGTTCCGGAAATAGGATAGAAAGTTTGGTAGGGGACCATAATGTGTAAGATATGATATGATCAATAAATTATTTGCAGAACTGGATAGCTGGAAATTATTTCAAACAGGTCTTTGTGAACATCATTTAAGTTATTTTTTGTCAAAATTGAAATTTGACTGAAATGTTTTTAACTGAATCTATAGCACAACAGTCTGAATAACACATGTATAAATTTCAGAATATTTGTTTATTTCAAGAAGTTGTTAGATTAAGTGCCTGGCCAAGCATCGCAGCGGAGTAGTATGTCCACGGCATTTAAGGTCAACTTTTGCCGGGGGAGATAACTCTTGCATCCACCAGAGGGCGCCACCAGCTCAAGAGACCAAAAACTACCTCCAGCACAGAAGAGTTCCAATCGAGGGGGAGGTAACTCTGGGTGACTATAGTTCCGGCAAAGGGCCCCTGGGCATGTATTCTTCCGCGGTGATGCGGTCTGGCGGTGATGAAGTCGCGGGAAAAAACTTCCGCGGAGAAAAAGTAGTCCCCAGACTTCAAATACGCTGCATGGTCCGATTGGGTCGAGTGAGGTATCAAAGTGAAGCATTCGTGAAGGGGCATCCAGTCATCGGTGGGTGCATGTAAAATTAGGATTTTTGTTCGAAACTATAAAAAGCGGAACACGGACTTTACCCCTAAAATAGGGGAAAACACCTATCAACTATCAGTGAAGTTCCGGCAAAGGGCCCCTGGGCATGTATTCTTCCACGGTGATGCGGTCTGGCGGTGATGCGGTCGCGGGAAAAAACTTCCGCGGAGAAAAAGTAGTCCCAGACTTCAAACACGCTGCATGGTCCGATTGGGTCGAGTGAGGTATAAAAGTGAAGCATTCGTGAAGGGGCATCCAGTCATGGGTGGGTGCATGTAAAATTAGAATTTTTTGCCCGAAACTATAAAAAGCGGAACACGGACTTTACCCCTAAAATAGGGGAAAACACCTATCAACTCTAGCCAAAAGGGCTAATATCGGTCCCGGGCTTATCGGGGCCTGCCTATCCAGTCAATGGGGTGGGTGCATGTAAAATTAGGATTTTTTCCCGAAACTATAAAAAGCGGAATACGGACTTTACCTCTAAAATAGGGGAAAACCCCTATCAACCCTAGCCAAAAGGGCTAATATCGGTCCCCGGGCTTATCGGGGCCTGTCTATCAAGTCAATAGGGTAGGTGCATGTAAAATTAGGATTGTTTTCCGAAAATATAAAAAGCGGAGCTCGGACTTTACCCCTACAATAGGGGTCTGTATTATACAATAGAAGGGAAAATGCCTGTATGGGGATGGTCATTTTTTTTCGTGGGCTTTACTATGGGTTGTGGGGTCTCGTTTTTCTCGTCTCACCCAAGAAAAACACGATGGGAGGGGTTCCGGAGCGAAGCGATGAAATTTTTGGAAAAAGTCACCGAGGTCTGTATATAGGCCTATAGGCTGGCTGTGAGGGGTATAGGTCCAACCTGGGAAATTCACATACACGTTCATTGTGATATGGGTTGTTTGGTCTTGTTTTTCACGTCTCGTCATTTAGAACACGATGGGAAGGGTCCCGGAGCGAAACGGTGAAATTTTTGGAAAAGTACCATATAGCCCACATAGCTCCATACTGGCTATGGGGATATAGGTTCAACCTGGGAAATTCACACACGTTCATTGTGATATGGGTTGTGGGGTCTTGTTTTTCTCGTCTCGTCATTTAGAACACGATGGGAAGGGTCCCGGAGCGAAACGGTGAAATTTTTGGAAAAAGTTCACCAAGGTCTGTGTATAGGCATATAGGCTGGCTATGGGATGGGATAGGTCCATCCTGGGAAATTCACACACGTTCATTGTGATATGGGTTGTTTGGTCTTGTTTTTCACGTCTCGTCATTTAGAACACGATGGGAAGGGTCCCGGAGCGAAACGGTGAAATTTTTGGAAAAAGTTCACCGACGCTACTTCCGGGTTTCACTAAAACTACCTTCGAACACAGAAGAGTTCCAATGTTCCCCTTAGACGTAGCACCCGGCCCGGCCCCGCAGCGCGCGCGTGTTATCCGGCCGCAGCGCGCGCGCGCGGGTTATCCGGAAGTGCGCGGCATCACCGGAAGTGCGCGGATGAAAGGTCAAAGGTCACATCCAGGTCAAAAGGTCAAAGGTCTTCCTTTCGGCAAGGTTCGGCAACAATGTTGCGGCATCGATATACACAGCTTGAACCCAAAAAGGGGATTGTAAATTAACCTGGGAAGGATGGGCAGTTCCATTTGGACCAATCAGCGGTCGAGAAAAAGAGCCAATGAGCGATCGATAAAAGAACCAATGGACGGGTACTAGAATTTCGCTCACGGCTGCGCCTACATCCGGGTACTAGGATGCTTTCGCCTACGCCCGCGCCTACATCCAGGTACTTCTATGTAGGTGTATAAAAGTGGGAATATTTAGGGCATTGCTGCATTCATTGGCCTATTTATTCTCATTTCGTGCTTAAGCTTTGACTAGTGAAATCTCATGTTAAATGAAATTCTATACAAAATAACATTACACTACCGAACAATCACGGACTTTCACGAAGGGCCGTCACAGGGCGTAGTAGAAAAAAGCGCATTTCTAACCTTATTGACCTTATGGCGCAAGCGAGTATAACAAGTGCCCATGACTCACACGGTGTATAAAACCCTACCCAACAGGTACACTATAAAGCCACCTCTCTAGCCGTTCGCTTTTCATTCTCCACCATGGCAGCGAGCGGAACAGAGCTTGCGTTATTCCAACTGACGTCCGACGTCTACCTCATCGTCAATGACGATCACCTGGAGCTGGTCCAAGACGCACCGCAGAAGGTGAAAATTTTGTTATCGCTATCAGGCTGGACTCTATTGACACGATTGTTACAGGGAAAAGAGCCCGAAAGGGATTTCATGCACGTGGAAGTCGGTGTGCACATACGCACTGCTGGAGAGGATTCCCTTTTTCCCCGGTTGGAACAGAGTGGAGGTACCTATATCACACTCTGTCCACCCTTATGGATGGCACTGAAAGATGTACTCCCCGAGGTGGATGACTTACTACACCCCGAGGTGAAAGAAGGGACTGTGGCTACCCGGAGGCTTACACCTGGCTGCACCCTATTGTTGTACCCCAAACGAGTGGACCTCATCGATAGCGGACTTAGGTGTTGGTGTACGCCTGAACCCAAAGCGCACGTCTCTTTGTCACCGGAAGGATGGACTACCTTGAAATGGGTGTTGTTGGGTGACCTGCACGGTGACGACGTCTACATTTTCTGCGGTCCCTTTTTCGCTCGACTCCTCTGTCTGAACGACGGTGGTTTTACCCTGGACCCCGATCTATGGACGGCTTTGGAACAAGTAGTCCCCATTGTCGATAATGTACTATCTCTATAGGAGCCACATAACCAATCAGAATAGTACGTATCACGGACTACACCCGTAGAGCTACATCTAGGCGCGCATGTGTGACATGGTCTATAAAACTCGTCCCTCTGGATCCGACACCTTCATTTCTACGGTTACAGAGCCATGACGGAGATCCAGCCCTATGCGACTCGCATTTTACAGCATGCCACCGTGGTTAATTCACTCACGGGTTACCGAGCAGTGGTCCGGTCCATGTTCGCAGATGGCGACGACAACGAGGGGCGACGCCAGATCCTGAAAGAGTTCACAGAAGCGGTCCTCGACAGAGTGCACTCGATGGAGAGGTGTGCCATCACTCACCACTACTGGACTATGACAGCCATCCTTGATGCTCGGGCTATGGACCACGAGCGCTCACGCCGGAACCAGCGACGGCTGGTTGGCCTCACTATAGTCTTTGCCCTATTGACCCTGGCGCTGTGGCATTGAAAGTGGGACCTCACCATAAATACGAAAGACAGTCAGAGTGTGTGTCATTCACCGTTCGTCATTGGGTCAACCATGTCACCAGTCCTACGAGCCATCCTTCCCCTTACACCCGGGTGGGGTTACACGTCTATGAAGATAAAGTCACCCTCGTGGAAGACCGTGGAGATGTTTGCTGGTCGCGCGCTGAGACCGTATCGAATACGGTTGCGCTACACCGTGACGGCTGGACCAAATTTAAACGGGTGTTGAGCGGTGAGCTCGACGGAAACCTCATCCACATAGACAATGCCATCTACGAATACCGTGGACCCTTCTTCCCACGCCTGGGCCGTTACCAAGGCCCTACGCGAGGCTTCACCCTAGACCCCGATCTGTGGACAGCCTTCGAGAAAGTGGTGCCTATTGTGGACCAGCTGTTTACACCGGACGAGCGGTCAGCTGTTCAGTTGGAGTGGGCTCGTGCCCTGAGTGAAGCGGCGGCAGAACCCAATGAACAAATGTCTAGCCATGAACCAGCGATGATGCCATTGATTATCCGGCTAGACTCAGTCAGCCCAGTGACATGACCAGCCGATCCTTTGATCTCACGGGGTTCTCCCTATAAATACGAGAGACAGTCAAATCTTGTACCATTCACGTGCTGACCATGACGGAGTATATAATACGGGCGTATCTCAGCTTAACCCCCGAGGTCTTCCTGCACAGATCTTACAGATACCGGGGTTAAGCGACAGTGAGAAAGTACAACGGTACAATGAGACGCTTCAACGGTACATGACGTTCATGGACCAATACAAAACCCTCTCTACCCCACCACCACCACCACCACCACGTGACACACTGCCTACCTCAGCATCGCTCCAACAGCTGCCATTACCAGGGTACCACCCACAGCCCCACAGTGGGTAGAAGACGAAGTGCTGAAGAGTGTACCTGCATCGTTCAAGAAACAAGCTGGCCTGGTATTACAACGGATGAAACAGAATCCTAACATGACTTGGAATGATAAAGACGAACTACTGGTACAGAATCAGGTGGTCCCCGGGACCCACATGACGGATTTAGTGAATGACCTGATGCGTAAACGCAGGTCGCACACGGATCCTCGAGGATGGGAGGTCTTCGCTCAAGGCTTGAAAGACATGCATGTACCACAGGAACCCTCACCGCTGGGCCTTTATGCAGCGAACCCAGCAATCGCCGAGTGGCCCACTACCTTCTTGGGAATCCGAATGGGAACCGGAGTCACACCCCAAAACACCACCACCACAACGGGCACCTTCTTTTCAGACCTTTAAAAACCCACCCTTGATCAAGACACCCCACATCTCCAGAGCCGTGACACGTAGCAAGTCAACGCGACGAACACGACGCCGGACACAATCCCCCAAGGCCTGGAACACCTATTAAAACCAACAGCAGCAGCAGGACAGCTCAGTCGCCATGTTTTACCTCACCCTACCAAGTAACAGTTCGCTGGATGTGTTTCCTGACAACACCCTGGCCAAGTACGTGACCCAGTTACCGCAACCGTTGCATTTACCTGGGCGCTGGGAATGTGGCCTCGTGGATATCCGATACCCTTACTCGTGGTACAACGTGCGTGCCAATGAAGTCTGGTACGAGGGAAAAGACACCCGACTCACCCTCCCCGAAGGCCAATACGATACTCCCAAGGAGTTCATGGGTGGGCTGTCAAGACTGTTGCATTATAAGGCTCTACGGGAGGTCACGAATACTTCAAAACCCATCAAACCTATCCCTTCACGAATCACGTGGACGTCGATTACAACGCACACAACGACATGGCACAGCTTATCGTCACCGTCAACGCGAGTGTCGTACTGAGTCCTATCCTACAACAAATGCTGGGTTTCGATCTACAGACGTTCGCTGGTCCCACCGCCCACCAAGACGAGATCCCGATGGATATGAAGTTGGGTATGTACGGACTCTACGTCTACTCGGACGTGGTGGACAACCACATCGTGGGCGATATCAACACACCTCTGTTACGGGTGGCGCCCATTAAAAAGACGTATGGAGATCAAGTCACCCACAGTTTCACCCACATGCTCTACCTACCCGTACGACAAACCGACATCAACACTATCACGGTGGATATAAGAGATGACACGGGACGACCGGTGGCATTCGAACGAGGAAAAGTGTTGCTGACACTTCATTTTCGACAAGCACGTGCTCCCCACTTTGTATAATGAAGGTCCCTTACGAGCGCGATGCACGAAGCTATATGGACTATTATGCCCAATAGGCCGGCGGTGGCCTTCCGGTCTTTAGTGGTGCACGCATGCAACGAGGACATGGGCTGGGGAACATACTCGGGAGCATCGTCAAAACGTTCCTGCCCTTGGTGACGCGTGGGGTGAAAGCAATCGGCAAACAAGCGGTACGCAGTGGACTGCAAGTCGCCGGTGATGTCTTGGGGGGTACGGCACCCAAAGAAGCCTTGAAAAGGCGGGCCAAAGAAGCAGGAGGCGTCTTGGTGGCTAAAGCACAACGCACCGTAGGGAATAAAAGACCTGCACCACCGAGACCACGCACCAGTCGACGACCGACCCAGCGACGACGCACATCGAAGACCCAGGATATCTTTTCTTAAAACATGTCCTTGATCCACGCAGAGTCCTGCCCCTCCACCAACAGTGAATTTGATTTGTGGACCGTCCCGCCCACACAGACCAGTGCCGAACAGGAATTATGGGTGGAGCATCTCCCGCTCTCCAGCATCAACGAAACAGGGCCCATCGAGTTCACCATCAGTAATGCGGATACGGCCTATGTGGATTTAGCCCATACATACTTATATGTGAAAGCCAAGATCGTCAATGGAGATGGCTCCAGAATCGTGGACCAAGCAACGGTGGGCCCGACGAATCTCTGGCTGCACTCGATGTTTCAACAGGTGGATATATTTCTCAGCGACAAACTCATCAGTGACTCCACCAACACGTACCCCTATCGAGCCTACATCGAGACGCTGTTGTCGCATGGGTGAGAGGCTAAAAAATCTCAACTGACAGCCGCTTTATTCTACCAGGACACAGCCCAGCACATGGGCGTAGAGAACGACAATGTGGGATATAACAAACGGAAGGATTTGACCGCGAACGGCGTCTCGGTGGATCTCATGGGTCGACTGCACGCAGACATGTTCATGCAAGACCGGTACCTGTTGAACCAAGATCCCCATCAAAATCCGACTGATACGGGCGCCTCCGACCTTCTCCTTGATGGCCACTAACGTAGACGTAATCATATGAACAGTCACAATCAAAGCGTGACTGAGGTACATCATTTTTAGATGACGACTCTATAACGAATATTATGGATTAAGAATACTGATCAGCGATACGGATTTGATATTTTGGAACATCATGATGTCTTGCCGGCATCATTGAAAATTGTTGACCGCTTCTCTTGCAGGAAACAAGCCTATGTTTATGTATACTTTTGTCTTTTTGAATTTGGTGCTAATACTGTTATATGGAAATGGAATAGGTCTTTGGATTATGGACGCGGATATTCTCTATGGACGACGGCTGGATTATGAATGACGGACTAGACGCTTGTAATGCAGCTGACTATAAGATTGTCATCCAAGACGCAGTCCTGTATGTCCGAAAAGTGAAACCGAATCCAGCCGTTCAATTGGGACACCAGGATCAATCGCTTGGGTAGTTCCCCCAGGAACAGATTTTCTTTGTTGGCGCTCATATTTCCAGCAGACGCAGAGAACACTTTGGTTTGCACACGTCGGATAGGGTACTGGGCTGGTTTTGCCTGTGTGGAAAATACCGGTTTCAGCGGAGCCTACCAAGAGAACCCGTTTGACTTTAAACATTTCGGCATCAATTTTGTGGCCCTGCATGTGGATGGACAACAGGTCCCAGCCACGGCCTTAACACCGAACTTTGGGCGCGCGAATTTCATTCGAGCCTATCAGAGCCTGTTTACAGCCACCGGTCAAATCAACCAGGACGAAGGGAATATGATCAGTCGGGAGGACTACGCGAACGGATTCACGTTGTTCTGTTTCGATCTGACCCCCACCATCGCCAAGCAAGGCAATTTACGGTTGGAAATCCACTTTGCACGAGCCCTCCGGAGCACCGTCAATGTGATCTGCTACGCCGAGTTTGACAACATCATTCAAGTGGACAAAGCGCGCAACGTCCTGTGTGACTTCTCCACCTAACATGGATACAGACCAGATAACCACCGTGCTGGAGAATGACCCAGAGACACGTATGATGTTTCAAGGGGTGTTCGCCCGAGATGTGTTCCCATTAGACCGTGTGTATCCTGCTGCTTACGTTCTCAACACGGACCCGATGGATCGGCCCGGTGAACATTGGGTGGGCGTGTACTTGACAGAACAGCAGGGAGAATGCTTTGACCCTTACGGCCTGCCACCCCTCCATCCCGATTTAACAGACTTCATGGATCAAGGCACAGAGACGTGGTGTTGGAACAGTCAAACGTTGCAAAGCCTGACCAGTAGCGTGTGCGGACAATATTGCTTGTTTTACCTGTACCATCGATGCCGGGGAAGGACCGTATCTACCATCGTACAGATGTTTGACGAGTACCCCAAGGCCGAGGACCGCGATGTACTCGTATATGACTGGGCCGCCGATCATTTCAATGTACAAGCCCCGTTCTGGGCTTAAGTTCTTTCAATGTACAAGCCCCACTGTTCTGGGCTTAAGTTCTTTCAATGTTCAAGCCCCCCTGTTCTGGGCTTACGTTTTATCGATTTCAATGTACAAGCCCTCTGTTCTGGGCTTCAGTTTTCACGTGGTTGTTCTCACTTTGTTGTTGTTCACTGAATAAAAAAATGAGATCTCATCAAAATGTGTGTTTTCTTTATGAGCATAATGCATGAAAGCTATAACAGACATGTGGGCATTCGGTGAAACTGGCTTCGAACACCGTGGAGAAAGTAGCCCATCAGTGGCCTAGGGTAATCCGAACTTCACCCGCGCAGGCGTGCGGCCGGATAAGGCGCGCGCGCGCGCTGCGGCCGGAGTAACCCGCGCGCGCTGCGGGGCCGGGCCGGTTGCTACGCCTAAGGGGAACATTGGAACTCTTCTGTGTTCGAAGGTAGTTTTAGTGAAACCCGGAAGTAGCGTCGGTGAACTTTTTCCAAAAAATTCACCGCTTCGCTCCGAGACCCTTCCCATTGTGTTCTAAATGACGAGATGAGAAAAACAAGACCCCACAACCCATACCACAATGAACGTGTGTGAATTCCCCGGGTTGGACCTATCCCTCTCATAGCCAGTATGGAGCTATATGGTACTTTTCCAAAAAATTCACCGTTTCGCTCCGGGACCCTTCCCATCGTGTTCTAATTGACGAGACGTGAAAAACAAGACCAAACAACCCATATCACAATGAACGTGTGAGAATTTCCCAGGATGGACCTATCCCTCCCATAGCCAGCCTATATGCCTATACACAGACCTCGGTGAACTTTTTCCAAAAATTTCACCGTTTCGCTCCGGGACCCTTCCCATCGTGTTCTAAATGACGAGACGAGAAAAACAAGACCCCACAACCCATATCACAATGAACGTGTGTGAATTTCCCAGGTTGAACCTATATCCCCATAGCCAGTATGGAGCTATATGGGCTATATCGTACTTTTCCAAAAATTTCACCGTTTCGCTCCGGGACCCTTCCCATCGTGTTCTAAATGACGAGACGTGAAAAACAAGACCAAACAACCCATATCACAATGAACGTGTGTGTGAATTTCCCAGGTTGACCTATACCCCTCACAGCCAGCCTATAGGCCTATATACAGACCTCGTTGACTTTTTCCAAAAATTTCACCGCTTCGCTCCGGGACCCCTCCCATCGTGTTTTTCTTGGTGAGACGTGAAAAACAAGACCAAACAACCCATATCACAATGAACGTGTGAGAATTTCCCAGGATGGACCTATCCCTCCCATAGCCAGCCTATATGCCTATACACAGACCTCGGTGAACTTTTTCCAAAAATTTCACCGTTTCGCTCCGGGACCCTTCCCATCGTGTTCTAAATGACGAGACGAGAAAAACAAGACCCCACAACCCATATCACAATGAACGTGTGTGAATTTCCCAGGTTGAACCTATATCCCCATAGCCAGTATGGAGCTATATGGGCTATATGGTACTTTTCCAAAATTTCACCGTTTCGCTCCGGGACCCTTCCCATCGTGTTCTAAATGACGAGACGTGAAAAACAAGACCAAACAACCCATATCACAATGAACGTGTGTGTGAATTTCCCAGGTTGACCTATACCCCTCACAGCCAGCCTATAGGCCTATATACAGACCTCGTTGACTTTTTCCAAAAATTTCACCGCTTCGCTCCGGGACCCCTCCCATCGTGTTTTTCTTGGTGAGACGAGGAAAACGAGACCCCACAACCCATAGTAAAGCCCACGAAAAAAAATGACCATCCCCATGCCCCATACAGGCATTTTCCCTTATATTGTATAATACAAAGTCCGAGTTCCGCTTTTTATATTTTCGGAAAACAATCCTAATTTTACATGCACCCACCCTATTGTCTTGATAGACAGGCCCCGATAAGCCCGGGGACCGATATTAGCCCTTTTGGCTAGGGTTGATAGGGGTTTCCCCCTATTTTAGGGGTAAAGTCCGTATTCCGCTTTTTATAGTTTCGGGAAAAAATCCTAATTTTACATGCACCCACCCCATTGACTGGATAGGCAGGCCCCGATAAGCCCGGGACCGATATTAGCCCTTTTGGCTAGAGTTGATAGGTGTTTTCCCCTATTTTAGGGGTAAAGTCCGTATTCCGCTTTTTATAGTTTCGGGAAAAAATCCTAATTTTACATGCACCCACCCCATTGACTTGATAGGCAGGTCCCAATAAGCCCAGGGACCGATATTAGCCCTTTTGGCTAGGGTTGATAGGTGGTTTCCCCTATTTTAGGGGTAAATTACAAGCGTCTAGTCCGTCATTCATAATCCAGCCGTCCTCCATTAGAGAATATCCGCGTCCATAATCCAAAGACCTATTTCATATTCCATATAACAGTATTAGCACCAAATTAAAAAAGACAATCATAGTATACATAAACATAAGCTTGTTTCCTGCAAGAGAGAAGCGGTCAATAGTTTTCAATGATGCCGGCAAGACATCATGATGTTCCAAAAATATCAAATCCGTATCGCTGATCAGTATTCATAATCCATAATATTCGTTGTAAAGTCGTCATCTAAAGAATGATGTATCTCAGTCACGCTTTGATTGTGACTGTTCATATGAGTACCATGAGGATATTGAAGTACATGGGTTCATACGGCCCCTAGCCCCGGGTTAAGCGGAATTAGACACAAGTTACGAAACGTAGCGCCATAGATCTTGCACGCTACGTTCGTATTTTGCTATCAGCATGCGATATGTATCGCCAAATTTGAGAAACTTTGATTGGAGGCGCTTGGTGGAATAGCCCTGTTTTATAAGTTTCTGCAACAATGTTTTGTGACGTTGGTTAAAATCATCACATTTAACACAGGATCTAGCAAATGCTACTAAGCGAGATATGTATACGCCATATGCAGGTCCCACTGGAATATTACTATCCAAAAAGGGATAGTTTACGATGTCGAAATTGTAATCATCTCTTTTGTCATAAAGTCGACGAGAGAGAATGCCCGCTTCATTTTTATAGAGATAGGGATCTAAATAAGATGTGCCTGTAGGGCTATCTGTAGTTTCCTTCAAATCCAGTGAAGGTGGATATATATCCTTCACTGCGTCATTTATATAGCGATTAGCCACAGCGAGAAGATCGTCTATATAGCGTTTGGTGAATGAGAAGGAACGGGCTTTGAATGGATCTGTTTTTGAAAGCGCCTGCATATAGTCATATTCATAAGAGAACAGATACAGGTCAGCCAACAGGGTGCACAATTAGTACCCATTGGAATACCTATATGCTGCTGATATATTGTGTTGCCAAATTTCACATAGATATTTTTAATGAGAAATTCAAGCAACTCTATAAACAAAGAAACATCCCATGAATGATATGTCTTGTATGTAGTCGAGCTAAAGAATGTTTTATGGCTTCCGACATTAATATATCTGCGATCAGTTTTCTTGAACACAGATACTATTAATGAACTTATACGGTCAATAAGGTCCTGATGAGGGATTGTAGTATAGAGAGTCGAGAAATCCCATGTGGATACATGTCGGTACGGTATGTGACCTTTAGCATCAAGTTCTTCCGTAAGACATTTTGAGTTTTTCAATATCCACATACATTCCACGCCAGAGTTCTTAGAAATAGTGGCGCAATACCTTTCCCAAAATGCTTTTACCTCCTGAAGGGCCCTCGTCAATAGAGTTGAAAGAAGCTTGGTGGTGCAGCTTCTAGAACCAGCTATGAATCTAGCTTTGTATGGTGATTTATGCATTTTGGGAGTCCAGTATATTTTTGGTATGTCGTTATGATTGGTTGGAAGACAAATACCTCTTTCCCTGAGAAACTTTTTGTGATTGTTAAATAAATCTTCCAGAGTAAATGCAGTTTGGGAGTAAGTAGACGTATTTGATGAAGATATGTCTACACTCAATTCTTTAACCAGCACCTGGTAATAGTAATATTTACATATGAATATTATATTATTCGGAGCTTTGTCTGCTGGGACTATGACGAATTTACTCTGGAGATTTGCTAGAAATTCTTGCGAATTGAGGTTTCTCAGTACTTGTTTTGCTTGGGGAAGAGTACTTCTGTCAATATGGCGGATTGTTTCAACGACCTTGCTCTTGGTGAGGTCCAGCCAATCAGCGAGTACTGTAGGTTCAACTTTTTCTCGCTTAGACCAATCAATAACGTACTGTTCTAATGCAGACAGGACTATCTTCTGGTCGGCCTTCAGATTTATTCTTCTTGGCTCTCTATATTTAGGTCCTTTCATCAGGAGTAATTTCAGATCCTTATCACTCACCACATCAAGGTCACAAAATCTCTTTAATTGTGAGAACAAAACTAAATATCTATAAATGGGCTCCGAAATTGAATCTGTTACAAAATCTCTTTAATTGTGAGAACAAAACTAAATATCTATAAATGGGCTCCGAAATTGAATCTGTTACAAACTTCAAATTTCTTGGGATCCATTTTATCCATAAACTAAAATAGCAAACTCATATAAATTGGCTTCTGAAATCTAGAGACATATTTGTGTTAATAATAATGAATGACACTGCCTTGGTCATACTATATTATTCCCTGTTTTACTACTAAATATCGTATTGCAATATTCTATGGGAAAACACGTTGTGCCTCTAGTCGTGCTCCAAAAACACTTTTTCGCGTGATAACTTCCACTAACAAATACGCTCATACCAGTCCATTACTTGAGCAATTAAACATCCTACCGTTTCATAAAAACATCCTACCGTTTCATAAAAACATCCTACCGTTTCATAAAAACATCCTACCGTTTCATAAAATCAACGACCACCTGTATTGTCATTTACCCACAATTGTTTTCACACATCATTTTCTGTTTTCACACACCATTTTCTGTTTTCACACACCATGTTCTGTATTCACACCATTTTCTGTTTTCACACACCATTTTCTCTCCCGACTAATTTATAAGTTATTTTACTAAACTATCAGACGTTAACTGCAAGTTTACTCTCTACAGAATCCGAGTGGTTTCAAATCTGTATATTATTCTACAAAAACAAGAGCACCACCGCGTGTGTGGGACTCATTGCGCGCAGGCATAAAAGCCTCACATCCTATTTAGTTTTCAAATCTCGTTTAAAGACCTACATTTGCAAACGCTAAGTCTAAACTAAAGTATCTGTTGATGATCGCCATATAGTATCTATCCAAGTATTGGAGGGTGTATACAGTATAATACACAACAAAAGTTGCTGGCAGCTATACTTCCACCTACCGTATCTTCTTATTTTACATCTTCAACTATACACTTGTATTATTTGAAGCTGTATACACACAAGCTAATCAGTTCTGCCATCTCTAGAAAATATTTTTGATTTTTATTGAAGAGACAAACCTCTTTATTGAAGAGACAAACCTCTTTTGTACATACCTGTATTGTTAATCATCTCCTCCATCGAGCTCCCAGATTTGCCAAAATTGAATTACAACAGAAACTGAATACATACCTGTATATTTTCTTACCCTGCTTAAAGCCACACTGTTATAAATCACACCGTAAATTCACAGTTAAATGTACTGGCCGAAAAGGTGCCAGTACATTCAACTGTAAAATTACGTTGCAGCGTATTTTACAATTACCGTTTTTTAACAGGCATTGAACTGTAAAATGTTGCACCGTATTTTATAATTACCGTTTATTGACAGGCATTCAACTGTAAAATTTGGGTAGCCAAATGTGGCGCCATTGTCTACAATTATCGGTTCCGCGGCAACGTAGGTCACTGGAAGGCCGAAATGGCCATTGCTCTTCGTGTTTACAAATGCGATCACCACAAGCTTCGTAAATAATCACGAACGAATCTGTGCAATTATTATACAAATAGTAGGATACAACTCCAAGTCAGATAAACCCCATCTTCGCATGTGCAAGTCGAACACTAAATGACGGAACGTTAGTGTAGTATATAGCTTAAAATGTGAAGATCGACAAAACCAAAACCATTCCGTACTGTAGACCGAAAATTAAAGTTAGCCGCTGCGTCCCAGCGCGTGTTAAGATAATGCTATGAATGTTGTATCGTACAACGCAGGTGTCGGATGTTTCCAGCAACTGAGCGTTTCGTGCCCTCCTTTCAGCGAAAACAAGAATTGTATGTTCCGTGTGTGCGCAGTTTACCCATTGCAGTTGATGTCAACTGAAACATCACAGTTCAATTTACAGATTAATGTGTTTACGGTTGAATGTACTGTAAACTCTAACATACATTTACTGTGAAACAACGGTAATTTATAACAGTGCAGTCGTTTACTTACTTAAAATATTATTAATTTGGCAGAGAACAAATCCCCTGGAGTTTTATTCGCGCCATTTTCACAGGCGTGGTCGATTATTATATTTGTATATACATTGATAAAATGGTGAATAAACAATCAAGCAATCAATAAATCAGCAAGAGCAGGACATGGAAGGCGCAGTTTTACGATATTTGCTCGAGCAAGATTGCTACCTGGTTGGTTGGTTGGTTTGATTGGGCACTCCATCGTATTACAATGGGCACAGGGCATACAGAGTATGCCGTGCAACCCGTTCCCCCACACCGCCCTACAAATGCTCCCTCCTACCAATGACGCATAGCCATCGGTAATTCCCCATTATATCTTCTTTACATCTGTATCCATATCATCTAATGTTGATCAGGTCCCATACAGAGTATGCCATGCAACGCGTTCCCCCACACCGCCCTATACACATGCTCCCTCATACCAATGACGCATAGCCATCGGTAATTCCCCATTATATCTTCTTTACATCCGTATCCATATCATCTAATGTTGATCAGGTCCCATACAGAGTATGCCATGCAACACGTTCCCCCACACCGCCCTACACATGCTCCCTCCTACCAATGACGCATAGCCATCGGTAATTCCCCATTATATCTCTTTACATCTGTATCCATATCATCTAATGTTGATCAGGTCCCATACAGAGTATGCCATGCAACGCGTTCCCCCACACCGCCCTACACATGCTCCCTCCTACCAATGACGCATAGCCATCGGTAATTCCCATTATATCTTCTTTACATCTGTATCCATATCATCTATTGATCAGGTCCCATACACAGAGTATGTGTACAATGCGTTCCCCCACACCGCCCTACACATGCTCCCTCCTACCAATGACGCATGCATCGGTAATTTCCCATTATATCTCTTTACATCTGTATCATATCATCTAATGTTGATCAGGTCCCATACAGAGTATGCCGTGCAGCCCGTTCCCCCACACCGCCCTACACATGCTCCCTCCTACCAATGACGCATAGCCATCGGTAATTCCCCATTATATCTCTTTACATCTGTATCCATATCATCTAATGTTGATCAGGTCCCATACAGAGTATGCCATGCAACGCGTTCCCCCACAGCGCCCTACACATGCTCCCTCCTACCAATGACGCATAGCCATCGGTAATTCCCCATTATATCTCTTTACATCTGTATCCATATCATCTAATGTTGATCAGGTCCCATACAGAGTATGCCATGCAACGCGTTCCCCCACACCGCCCTACACATGCTCCCTCATACCAATGACGCATAGCCATCGGTAATTCCCCATTATATCTTCTTTACATATATATCCATATCATCTAACCTTGATCAGATTGCTACCTACTCAACGGAGTTGACATGGATGCCACGTTGTACGGAGCCTTACTACTTACCACAGTTCAGTTCATGTCAACCGAGGACACCCAGCTTGTAAACAAGTATGAGGATATCTAGGTTGCACACCACCAAATGATCTCCTTACTATTTATGTAGTAAATTGGCCTGGAACATGTCCAAAAAACCCTATTCCCAATATTTCCCGTCGACTAATAAAACATAGCGTCAGAAAGCCTGGCTTCTGGCTCCAAACATATCGAAAATTGAGGTGACCTTATGTACCAGCTATAGCTGGAGAAAGATATGCCATAGAACAAACACCCCTATGGTTACGGCAGGGGGTGTGTAATTAAAATTTCCTGAAATTTATTTTTTATTTTCAAAGTGACCAAGAAACTTCTTAGTTATGAAGACCAACTATTGTAGAGAGATAAACAAAAAGTATTACATAAAACAATTCACTTCCGGAATAAATATGGTCCAATCGCTATAGCCGGTCTTCCATTCTTCGGGATAACCCTCGGTACAAGAATCATTTAGTGGTGTGTAACCTACAACTGTGCAAATTTAGGCAGAAATCAATAAAACTTCTTCAGTGTAATCATTGATTGATGTATATATATGTGTAAAAATATCATGATTGGGTACCTACAGGTTCCATAGTTATTAGGGGAAAATGTAACGATTGCTTACATCTCCGTAGTGCTTCAAGTATGTATATTTTATTATGAAAAGAGGGAAATATTATTCAGTTTAATAAAATAAAAAAACCTCAAACTTTAACTTTCTGTATTTCTTCTTTGCTTTGAACACTCAGTGTCTTCATTCAATGTAAGAAGTTTCCTTAATATACATCAGGCTGGAGAATATATACCAGTGTATCAACCTACCCCCATTATGGGCGGGGTGGGGATAATATTTGGAAGAGATGGCATTCACCTTTAATGAGACATCCAAATAGGAGACAATAGGGCGGTGCAACAGAGACGGCAGTATAGGCTTGTTGATTAATGCCACCCAGCTCACTGAAGTGGAGGAGCTGTGTGGTGGACGAAAGTTGGCGGTGGGTTGGGGGGCGGGGGGGGGGGGGGGGGTTATGTTCCGGATCGTCGTAGATACAAATTGAATGGGAAAGGTTTATGAAGCGACAGGCTGGCGGAAGTGGTATTTGTAGGTCTGAACTCCATCAATCAGTATCTAGGGAACTGAAAGCCCCTTCAACATATATTCTGGCTTCTCATATCGATAACTATAGCGCGCATCAGTTCTAGTTTGGTCAGGTGACAGTCAAACATCAATAAACGCCAAAATCTGGATTACGTATCTTCAGAAATCCGTTTCTCGGATTTCTGGTCGCATACCTCTATGGTCTTGAGTAATTATGCAACACTTATCGTAAGATTTTCTTGAAATTGACGAAACTTGCAGATTCCTCTTCAACTGTGCAAAGTTAGGCAGAAATCAATAAAACTTCTTCAGTGTAAGCATTGATTGATGTATATATATGTGTAAAAATATCATGATTGGGTACCTACAGGTTCCATAGTTATTAGGGGAAAATGTAACGATTGCTTACATCTCCGTAGTGCTTCAAGTATGTATATTTTATTATGAAAAGAGGGAAATATTATTCAATTTAATAAAATAAAAAAACTTCAAACCTTAATTTTCTGTGTTTCTTCTTTGCTTTGAACATTCAGTGTCTTCATTCAATGTAAGAAGTTTCCTTAATATACACCAGGCTGGAGAATATATAACAGTGTATCAACCCACCGCCATTATGGGCGGGGTGGGGATAATATTTGGAAGAGATAGCATTCACCTTTAATGAGACATCCAAATAGGAGACAATAGGGCGCTGCAGAGAGACGGCAGTATAGGCTTGTTGATTAATGCCACCCTGCTCACTGAAGTGGAAGAGCTGTGTGGTGGACGAAAATTGCGGGGGGATTATGTTCCGGATCGTCGTAGATACAAATTGAATGGGAATGGTTTATGAAGCGACAGGCTGGCGGAAGTGGTCTTTGTAGGTCTGAACTCCATCAATCAGTATAGGGACCTGAAAGCCCCTTCAACATATATTCTGGCTTCTCATATCGATAACTATAGCGCGCATCAGTGCTAGTTTGGTCAGGTGACAGTCAAAAATCAATAAACGCCAAAATCTGAATTACTTATCTTCAGAAATCTGTTTCTCGGATTTCTGGTCGCATACCTCTATGGTCTTGAGCGATTATGGAACACTTATCGTAAGATTTTCTTGAAATTGACGAAACTTGCAGATTCCTCTTCAGGTTGCACACCACCAAATGATCTCCTTACTATTTATGTAGTAAATTGGCCTGGAACATGTCCAAAAAACCCTATTCTCAATATTTCCCGTCGACTAATAACAAATATCGTCAGAAAGCCTGGCTTCTGGCTCCAAACATATCGAAAATTGAGATGACCGTATGTACCATTTTTCCGAGCTATAGCTGGAGAAAGATATGCCATAGAATAAACACCCCTATGGTGACGGCAGGGGGTGTGTAATGAAAATTTCCTGAAATTTATTTTTTATTTTCAAAGTGACCAAGAACCTCTTAGTTATGAAGACCAACTATTGTAGAGAGATAAACAAAAAGTATTACACAAAACATCACTTCCGGAATAAATATGGTCCAATCGCTGTAGCCGGTCTTCTATTCTTCGGGATAACCCTCGGTACAAAAATCATTTAGTGGTGTGTAACCTCTACTTCGAAGTGTCGTGTATGGAAGGCAAACACCGCCAAAAATACAACAGTGAAACAAATAAGCTTGAGTCAAACGATTAACGTTCATTTGACAAAAGAACAACGTTCAGGCAAAGAATTAAAGTTCGTTTACCAAACAATTAACGTTCATTTGGCAGACGATTAACGCTCGCTTACCAAACGAACAACGTACAGTCAAACGAACATCAGACAGTCAAACGATTAACGTACAGTCAAACGAACATCAGACAGTCAAACGATTAACGGACAGTCAAACGAACATCAGAACATCAGACAGTCAAACGATTAACGAACAGAGGGGCGCCACCGTCGGCATAAAAGTTTATGTGGAAAAAGCGCGCCAAATATAGAAAAATGGCGAACCAGCACATCGGTTTCAGCAAGAATCAGCAGATGCTGTTTTTCATCCGTGCAAATTATTTACAATATTTACATAAAAACAATAAAAACCTAAAACAATAAAATAAAACAATATCAATGCGAGACAATGGTTATATAAATGATTACGTGATGATCACGATTTACATATTGCACAGTAGTGTATTGCACTGTATGTGGAGACATCACATTAAAAAGGTCCAACAAACGTCCTTATATACTTAGAACAGTGTTTTTTAAAAGTCTGTAAAGTTTTACTACGCTTTATCTCGTCTGGCAGGCTATTCCAGCTAGTGACCCCAAGATCCGATAACGAATTCTTATGGTAATTTCCACGGAAAAGATTTAGTGGAGCAGATCTTGTGTTATATGAATGTTTTTCAGAGACATGCTTGGAACTTGTTTTGAGATGACTTGGCGTATTGCCATTAATAGCCTTCCAAACTAGGGTACATCTATTAAGATATAGAATCTTTGTCTAACACTCAACTATTCACATTCCTTTAACATATCCACTCTATGTGTCCGGGGACCACATTCGAATATAATCCTCATTGCTCTATTTTGATTACGTTGGAGCCTAGATATATCATTTTTACTTGCAACACTATAAATTGTAGAACAGTAGTCCAAGTGAGGCAAGACAATCGTATTATATAGGATAAATCTCGTTTCTTTGGGGACGCAAGGTCCTATACGTTTTAGTACACCAATACTTCTATTTAACTTTCGGACAATTTGATTGATGTGTTCATTGAACTGAAGATTATCATCAATGACCACACCTATTCTCCGACCCCTCATGTAAGATCCCTCATGTAAGACTCCTTTTAATTCATTCCATTCAACCAAAGGAAACTATATAGTACTTAATATTATCGCACTGGACAATATCATTTTCACATAATTTTAAACACAATTCACTATCAATAAACCGTTTCTTCTGACGACTTCCAATTAACACGGTATTTGTTTTTTCTATGTGTAGAATCAACTTATTGGCACATAACCATGTATAAATATTGTTGAGATCAAGCTGTAGTTTTTCTTTAATAATATTGACATCAGGATTTGCAATAAAAATGGCTGTGTCATCCGCATATAAATTAGCCTCACAGTGGTCTAGACAGGACACGATGTCGTTGATATACAACAAAAATAGCAGGGCCCCAAAATGGAACCCTGGGGAACACCGGAGTGAATTGGCAGCGGACTAGACATTGAACTATTGGCAGTAGTTACCTGGCTTCTGCCAGACAAATAGTTTATGAACCAACTCGTATCACGAAACCCATAAAAATTAAGTTTGGAAATCAAAATGCCATGGTCGACGGTGTCAAATGCCTTGCGGAAGTCTAAGGCAACCATGCCAGTGACATTGCCGTCATTTAGTTGTTCATAGCAATATCCTGTCAGTCTACAAGTGTATGTAGACATGTCTCTGTTGAATATCCTTTCCTAAATCCAGCTTGTGCCGGGGTCAGGATATTATGTTCCTGAATGAAGTCATACATTTGCTCGTGGACTACTTTCTCTAGGATTTTGGAAAAAAATAGGGAGAACCGAAATGGGGCGATAGTTATTCGGATCAAGTTTTGACTTATTCTTGTGGATGGGAGAAATACGAGCTGTTTTCCACTGTTGTGGCACTTTGCCCTGAAGAAGGGATTGATTAATTATGTAACTCAAACTGTTGGAAATAGCAGGGGCAGCGATTTTCAGTAGTGCAGGTTGATAATTATCAAGACCAGTAGCGCAGGTTGATAATTATCAAGACCAGTAGCCTTCTTATCTGATAAGTCCTCTAACAATTTTAAAACACGTTCATTTCTCACTCTTTCAAAACAGAATAATGGAAATGGATTTAAAAACATTTTAAACAAATAGTCAATGGGGGACCGATCAACAGATGGGATGTTTGACACTAGATTACGGCCTACGTCGATAAAAAATGAATTAAAACATTCTGCAATTCCTGTTGCAGAATTACACATAACGCCATTGACTTGAAGACCAGAAATTCCATTTGATTTGGCTTTGGGAAGTAATTCCTTCAGTAATTTCCACATGCTGGATATATTTCCTGCATTACTTTTTATTTCAGTTCAATAGTAGTCACTCCTAGCTTGCCTGGAAAGAGAAGTTACTTTATTCTTAAACTTCTTATATAGATCAAAGGATTCTGGTCTATTCGTCTTGGTGGCGTGAGTATGATACGCATCTCTAATCTTCTTCCAAGTATTTATTTCATCGTTATGCCACTTTGGTTTAGGCTTGCCTATTTTGAACCTCTTAAGAGGAACAAATTCATCAACTACATTGTCAAATAATGTTCACCATGCAATAATCAGCGATGCGGTTCGTCTTCTGAACCAAGCCGCTGAGTAGTATGTCCACGGCATTTAAAGTCAACTTTTGCCGGGGGAGATAACTCTTGCATCCACCAGGGGGCGCCACCAGCTCAAGAGACCAAAAACTACCTCTAGCACAGAAGAGTTCCAATCGAGGGGGAGGTAACTCTGGGTGACTATAGTTCCGGCAAAGGGCCCCTGGGCATGTATTCTTCCGCGGTGATGCGGTCTGGCGGTGATGCGGTCGCGGGAGTCCCCAGATTTCAAATACGCTGCATGGTCCGATTGGGTCGAGTGAGGTATCAAAGTGAAGCATTGGTGAAGGGGCATCCAGTCATGGGTGGGTGCATGCAAAATTAGGATTTTTTGGCCGAAACTATAAAAAGCGGAACACGGAATGCATAAATCATTCTTTGTTTATAGAGTTGCTTGAATTTCTCATTAAAAATATCTATGTGAAATTTGGCAACACAATATATCAGCAGCATATAGGTATTCCAATGGGTACTAATTGTGCACCCCTGTTGGCTGACCTGTATCTGTTCTCTTATGAATATGACTATATGCAGGCGCTTTCAAATTACAACACATATAAGGGAATATAACCGATCCATTCAAAGCCCGTTCCTTCTCATTCACCAAACGCTATATAGACGATCTTCTCGCTGTGGATAATCGCTATATAAATGACGCAGTGAAGGATATATATCCACCTTCACTGGATTTGAAGGAAACTACAGATAGCCCTACAGGCACATCTTATTTAGATCTCTATCTCTATAAAAATGAAGCGGGCATTCTCTCTCGTCGACTTTATGACAAAAGAGATGATTACAATTTCGACATCGTAAACTATCCCTTTTTGGATAGTAATATTCCAGTGGGACCTGCATATGGCGTATACATATCTCGCTTAGTAGCATTTGCTAGATCCTGTGTTAAATGTGATGATTTTAATCAACGTCACAAAACATTGTTGCAGAAACTTATAAAACAGGGCTATTCCACCAAGCGCCTCCACTCAAAGTTTCTCAAATTTGGCGATACATATCGCATGCTGATAGCAAAATACGAACGTAGCGTGCAAGATCTATGGCGCTACGTTTCGTAACTTGTGTCTAATTCCGCTTAACCCGGGGCTAGGGGCCGTATGAACCCATGTACTTCAATATCCTCATGGTACTCATATGAACAGTCACAATCAAAGCGTGACTGAGATACATCATTCTTAGATGACGACTTTACAACGAATATTATGGATTAAGAATACTGATCAGCGATACGGATTTGATATTTTTGGAACATCATGATGTCTTGCCGGCATCATTGAAAACTGTTGACCGCTTCTCTCTTGCAGGAAACAAGCCTATGTTTATGTATACTATGACTGTCTTTTTGAATTTGGTGCTAATACTGTTATATGGAATATGGAATAGGTCTTTGGATTATGGACGCGGATATTCTCTAATGGACGACGGCTGGATTATGAATGACGGACTAGACGCTTGTAATTTTAACCTGTGTATGCCTGGATTCTGCTGGTGGACAAGTTGTCCCCGAGACCGGGCCCCTGCACACCAAACCCTCATAACATAATGGATACAATACAAAGAAATAATATTAAGACAGACCCGAGGAACCTTAGTGCAGGTTTCTCGGCCGAGTCTCTAATAGTTCGAAATGCACTAAGACCTTTTTCAATCCAAATGACAGATATATTTCTGACAGCAAAGCAAGGCCACGACATCAAACCTTGTAATATTGCGCTTGATGATTGTTTAGCACCGAATTCTACATGTAATAATTTCAAAATTTCTAAGTGTGGACATCGTGGCTTCATTTAGTTCCGCGTTAACTGGTAACTCATATTCTATCAACTCGTATGTTGATCTTAGTTGTTCTACCACAAACTGTATTTATTTAGTTTCCTGTAAGAAGTGTGGTCAACAGTATGTTGGCAAGACCACCCAAAGACTCCATCTTAGGGTGAACGGTCACAGAAAATCCGTTAGGAAAAAGCAATTGCTTATAGGTAGACATTTTTCTGGACCCGACCATGGCTGGGATAACTTTAGTATTCAGATCATAGACGTCGTCTATCCATCTACTAAGGATTCCCCTTTGGATTTGAGAGAAAAATCCGAGAGCGGGAATTATTCTGGATGCTAGAACTTGGGTCAGTGTTTCCGTTTGGTTTAAATGATAATGTCAGTGGGTTCGGCAATGCTACAAACCGCCGTTCAAATATATCCAACATTACCCAACTATTTAAACCCCATCAACGGAGACAACGCAGCCATGGTTGGCGAAAGTTTAATAGTTCGATGATTCACGATCATATCACTTTAAATTACTTAGTGGGTTTAACTAACGCACCCAATAGTATACATAGCTTACGTACAGTTCTGTATGCGTTACCTCTGAGAGCTTTAAATCAAATAGCCAGAGATATACAACAATCTGCGTCTTCAGGAAATATAATACCATCAAAAATCACTAAAGTATGCCAAGATATAGCGTATTTTCGGTTATATCGTCCAGTGAACATAATCGAAACATCTCAAGATCGGCTTTTCTTGAAACTCATCTACTTAGATAAAGGACTGGACATCATTAATTTACCTCGGATCCTGAATGATCCAGAGGTACGCAACGCTGTACCAAACTATTTCAAGTTCACAGAACCTCCTTGCATTTCACATAATTATACTAAATCTATAGCCACCAAAATATTCAATTACTCCAATGCTGTCAATAGTCCGGCAGATATGTAACAAAAAATGGGTCGATTGTGCACTTTGTGATAAAAGCATGAAACTTTGCATAGTGACAGAGAAACACATATTATTCATTTTTAGAGGGGGAGTCCGGCTTGAAAATCTGTAGCTGGCCGCCATCTTGGATTTCAAAATGGCCGCCATTAGAAACCATCAAATTCGCAATTCGGCACTTCTAAGACACATAGAAGGTTAATTTAAACGGCTATACCCACATTTGTGTACCCAAGGAAGTTGATCACCACACATTTGCTGCACCAGAACGGATGGATTTTAAGATGGCGGCCATTTTTTTTCAAAATGGCTGCCGAGAATCACTTATTTCCACGGTTATGTGACGTAAGTGAATCGATAGGCAAAACTCTACTTTTGGGTGACTTAAGATGATTTTTTGGCATCAGTAGACACTCATTCATGTACCATTGATACCTGCAATATATAACATTAATCATATTTTAGAGAGAAATTCCAGCACAATGTGGGTTAACCTTGCTGCATCTACAGTTTATCATGCAGCCACATCAGCTACTACTGATAGAATGCTCTGGTTTCTGAAAATGGACATCAAACTGGCTGTCATTCATCTTTGGTATAAGTTCTCTATTCAAACTTACTTAGAGAAGCTTCTCCTGAAGAACGGAGAAGAAACCAGAAACCAGAAGAAGCCTGAACGGCGGGTCTCCATACGCACTCCCTTCGGTTGGGAGCTCTTCCAGACCTCTACAAACATCAATAGTCCAATTGCTACTTTTATGATCAAACAGTAACACAGTATAACCTCGTAAACAATAGCATTCTTCAACGAGGTCGACCCTGGCTCAACTTTCGACAACTCGCGGCACAGTGGACTTAGTTGAGTCAGGTGAGTATGATTAGGTCACACATGTACATGGACTAAATACGTCCCTTGGCGAGCTTTTTATGGTTAAAAATCCCTGTTAGTACACCATATTGGATATCAAGCTTTTCGCCATCAGCGAACATTGAAGCCTGAAATGGATATCTGATACAAGGCTGGTTTACACATTGCTTTGGCCGAGGAAACTGGTTAAGGGACTTCTGTGTGGAACAATGCCCAGTCGGAGACGACCACCATTATCATACACATGGATACTAAAATACTAACAAAAAACTAAATCTGATAATCCCTTCAGTCAGTGGATGTGGCATAATCAGTATCAGTTGGTTCTTCCCTGGCGATATTGGGTCCAGCCGTGTCTGGTCTTGATAGGCAATGTCCTCGAAATATTCTCCCTACACTTGGAGCTAAACGGCTGAAACTTACCACAAAATGTCTGGGTTAAGCTCTTTCCTTAACCTTGCCCTTCAAGATCAGATTACTATGATGGAGTTTTTAAGCTTTTCCGTGATATCTTGCAAACCTATAGTATTATGCAAGCATGTCCAGAATTTTCTCAATAGGATATGCCACTAGTCAGAGAGTTTTAGTCGCAAATTTTTGGAAAGTTCAACCGCGATGAACTGGTTTTGCCATGCATGTCAGTTGACTGTGCTACCATTGCTCCATCGTTGAAGGAGTTCCATTACCAGATTCATATTTATCAGTTACACCGGAAATGGAATAAGCTCATATCAGTAATCTATGTTATATTTGTTGACCACAATTTCTCTAATGATCGAACTTAGTTGTATGATAGAAATGGTTATTCATAATGTTGTGGACAAAGTGTCACAGTTTGAAGCATTGAATGGGGATGATGCTGGTTCCCGGGTTGCCTATCCTGCCAGCCGAGCCGACAAAAGTGTGATTGAAATCCAAAGTTCCAGTACTGGCATACAAAACTGTAGGTTGAATTACTAGTTCTGGTTTTCGCATCATTTGTATTGCTGATTCCGGTATGAGATTTCAACGACAAACTGAATCTATGAATATTGCACTCCAATATACCAAATACAGGCATGACTACATATTTGACTAGCTTGTCAATGAGCATTTTGTCATCCTCGAATCACAATGCTAGTTTCCAGTAATGGCGATAGAACACAAATGAAAAAGGTGATGGTGGTGCCGCTGGCCTTAGAGGAAGTCCTGCTGCCCTTACAGGAAGTCATGTTGCCCTTACAAGAATTACAACACATATAAGGGAAGTGGGAAGAGGTGCCGACATACTGACTGCGTCACATGACTTCACAGAATAGTCTTCTGGTTAACCTATTCTAAAGCACATACCAAGAATCTAACGATTCGTGATATGTGCTGTATCTCAGGTACGCTTTTATTGTACCTGTTCATGTGGCAACTTGGATGATATGACCACGCGGCCCCTAGCACCGGCATAAGCGGTATTAGATACAAATCTAGAGAGCTATGATGGAAATGCTCTGACAACTCGTATACTGGTAATTGGTGAGCTGTTTCGCTGTGACATCTCGTACATTGGAAATTGGTGAGCTGCCCTTTTGCGCTGGGTAGCTAGGCGCTGGTTAAGAAGGCTCACATAATTTTAGAACCGGGCATGCCACCCCACCCAGATGTTTGTGAAAACCAAATGACTTCGCTGATGATAGGTTGGATAAGGCTCATTTTTTTCAGTAATCTTAGTGCCTCTGCCTCTTCACATCTTTAGTGGACTAATGAATTGTAAAATGTGGCCTCTCACTGAATGCGCAGAGACTCATTATATACGTTTTGACAAAGTCGACAAAATTCGCACTGCTTTGTTTGCTCTAAGCAAAAGTGATACAGGACACTTACAGTGTGTCTCGTAGTTTTTATTTCATCCTTGTTGGTGGAAATATATGTGTTGAAGCTAGACATCAATACCAGTACATTCGTAAAAAAAATCACTACTGCAGAAATTCTAAACCGAGACGACTACTTGCAACTTCCTCAAACAGATATTTTCTGACTATTTATCGCTTGCTCATTCTGAAGCACACACATCTATCAAAACCACATCTCTAATTTCCAAAGCTTTGTCCTTACAACCTGCTCTGGTTGAACCAGACAGCTCTGGTTGAACCAGACAAACTCGTGTTGAACCAGACAGCTCCTGAACAGCTATAGATTCCTGCATCACAACGATAACTGGCTAGTATACATGTACATGTACATCCATGATCAACCATGAGCATACGGAGAAGACGAAAAGGGGAATTCAAGTACTGTTCCATACTAAAATGATTTGCTTTTTGAACTCTTCGAGAAATATTGGAAACCTTTTCCCGAAGAGAGTAAGGATTTGCCGGAAAGCAAGAAGACCAAAAACGCTTGTGTAGCCAAAATAGTTAATGAAATCGGAACCTGTGTCATAATCAATTTCTAATGTTCCCAGAGAAACAAATCTAGAGAAATTTCATTGAAACAAGCGGACTCGAGAAGGCCAAGCTGCCGCGAAGTGTCGGAGTCCAAGCCCCAACTGACCTCGCTGAAGAATGCATTTTCTCTTGGCGCTTGAATTGTATGATTGTTTTTATTTTGGTGCTATTAATGCTGTTATATGAATTATGCGCGCAGAAATTGTATTATTGACGAGGGATCATACTGAGTGATTGACTAGACGCTAGGTTTATCAACAACTTGTCAACAAGCTTGCTGTTTCTTCGCGATGGATGGAATGAGACTGGGTGTTTAAAATCATCCAGTAAAGTATGAGAGTCTTGAGTGAATTCTCACAAAGAAGGGAGTCATGCTGACATATCCGCCGCACAGACTCGCCACAGATGGGGTCAGCTTTTTCTCCGTTGTTCAAGAGGGGCTTCTCCAAGTGAGTGGGAATGGAAAACTAACACGAAAATTGAATGGCAGCCATTTTGACTCCTCAGAAATTATCATATTCTATTTCGAACAGAATATCTATATTGGGGATATAGATATAGATATGGATAATCAATGCTGATTCAATTTGGATTGGGGAAACTATATATACATGCAACAAGCTTAATCTATTCGAATTATGCTCAGCACTCTGTCACGGAGATTAGTCTCCAGCGTCACTAACTTCATATATTGCAGACATCACCGATGGAAATACACGATGCCACATGTCAGGTCAATCAAATGTAGAGTTAGGTAAATACCCAAGATGTGACCTATTCCGGATATCAGCTATGTGAATGAGTTGGAGAGATATGTAAAAGGTGGGTAAAGTTTACGTTTGGCGACTGAAAATCAACCATATCAGTCTACAGAATAACTTCTCTTGGTACCTCACTTTCAGACTTTAGAATACGGGGGATTCTAGGATGCAGCCGTAGTATCTCAACCTCGCTTTTATTGCAGCTGTTCATGTGGAAACTTAACCACACGTGTCACTTGTCCACAAGTAACCATGCAGTGTCCAAAGACATGAAAACCATTTTAGGCTACTCAGAAGTAGAAGTTTGTGCATCTGTTCACGTAAGTCACATAACAATGAAAATAAGCGATTCTCGGCAGCCATTTTGAAAAGAAAACGGCCGCCATCTCGAATTCCATCAGTTCTGATGCAACAAAACTGTGTTGATCTGCTTCCTTGAGTACGCAAATGTGGGTATTACCGTTTAAATTGGCCTCCTATGTGTCTCAGAAGTGCAGAAATACGACTTTGTGGTATTTGATGGCGGCCATTTTGAAATCCAAGATGGCGGCCAAAATACGGATTTACAAGCCGGACTCCCCCTCCAAAAATGAATCATATGTGTTTATCTATCATCCTGCCAAATTTCATGCTTTTATCAAAAAGTGCACAATCATGTTACATATCTGCCGGACTACAAGGAGTTTGACTGGAACTTATACACGTCAGGAGGCTATAGTTGTGATTGTGAATTGTCGAACTTTATCTATACACCATGCAAACATATTGTGACTCTTTTCAAGTTCATTGTCTCAACTAGTATATCGAGATCAGTAGTAGAGAGGATGGGGCTAGTATCGCTAGCAAAGAGAGTGATATATATATAGGGCTATGGATAGGCTAGGATATGAACGGGTTTAATATAGGGCTATACGCTGTCTAACCAATAAACCCGACAATCGCTCCGAATGTGGATTGCCTGTATCCAGATTATTGCTGAAATCTTCAGCGAATGGTTTGATTGAAAGCTGCGTCTTTTTTCATATCTATTCCAAAATTCTTCACTGTTTGCATTTTGGTTTGGGTGGGAAGTTGGCTGCATTGGAGGTTATCAATTTTCCCTGTATCGTAAATACAAGCGTCTGGTCAGTCATTCAATCTACTTGCGACCACGTCGATTGGAATAATAAATTTACGGTACAGTATTCTTTCCCGTGAGGAGACTTTCGTTCCTTTCACCTAACTTTGGCTATAACGTATAGATTACTGCGTCTGGTTCTGTATAATCCATACTTTGGCCAGAAAATGGTTACTCTACGGGCGCGTCATCTGTCAGTTCTGAAGATGGGCTAACCTGTTCGTGATACAATGATTACTCTACGGGCGCGTCATCTGTCAGTTCTGAAGATGGGTTAACCTGTACGTGATACAATGATTACTCTACGGGCGCGGCATCTGTCAGTTCTGAAGATGGTCTAACATGTACGTCATACAATGATTACTCTACGGGCGCGTCATCTGTCAGTTCTGAAGATGGTCTAACCTGTACGTGATACAATGATTACTCTACGGGCGCGTCATCTGTCAGTTCCGAAGATGGTCTAACCTGTACGTGATACAATGATTACTCTATGGGCGCGCCATCTGTCAGTTCTGAAGATGGTCTAACCTGTACGTGATACAATGATTACTCTACGGGCGCGTCATCTGTCAGTTCTGAAGATGGTCTAACCTGTACGTCATACAATGATTACTCTACGGGTGCGTCATCTGTCAGTTCTGAAGATGGTCTAACCTGTACGTCATACAATGATTACTCTACGAGCGCGGCATCTGTCAGTTCTGAACATGGCCTAACCTGTACGTGATACAATGATTACTCTACGGGCGCGTCATCTGTCAGTTCTGAAGATGGTCTAAACTGTACGTGATACAATGATTACTCTACAGGCGCGTCATCTGTCAGTTCTGAAGATGGTCTAACCTGTACGTGATACGATGATTACTCTACGGGCGCGGCATCTGTCAGTTGTGAACATGGTCTAACCTGTACGTGATACAATGATTACTCTATGGGCGCGGCATCTGTCATTTCTGAACATGGTCTAACCTGTACGTGATACAATGATTACTCTACGGGCGCGGCATCTGTCAGTTCTGAACATGGCCTAACCTGTACGTGATACAATGATTTACTCTACGGGCGCGGCATCTGTCAGTTCTGAACATGGTCTAAGCTCTACGTGATACAATGATTACTCTATGGGCGCGGCATCTGTCAGTTCTGAAGATGGTATAACCTGTACGTGATACAATGCTTACTCTACGGGCGCGTTATCTGTCAGTTCTGAACATGGCCTAACCTGTACGTGATACAATGATTACTCTACGGGCGCGGAATCTGTCAGTTCTGAACATGGTCTAACCTGTACGTCATACAATGATTACTCTACGGGCGCGGCATCTGTCAGTTCTGAACATGGTCTAACCTGTACGTCATACAATGCTTACTCTACGGGCGCGTCATCTGTCAGTTCTGAACATGGTCTAACCTGTACGTGATACAATGATTACTCTACGGGCGCGGCATCTGTCAGTTCTGAACATGGTCTAACCTGTACGTGATACAATGATTACTCTAAGGGCGCGGCATCTGTCACTTCTGAACACGGTCTAACCTGTACGTGATACAATGATTGCTCTATGGGCGCGGCATCTGTCATTTCTGAACATGGTCTAACCTGTACGTGATACAATGATTACTCCACGGGCGCGGCATCTATCAGTTCTGAACATGGTCTAACCTGTACGTCATACAATGGCTACTCTACGGGCGCGGCATCTGTCAATTCTGAACATGGTCTAACCTGTACGTGATACAATGATTACTCTACGGGCGCGGCATCTGTCAGTTCTGAAGATGGTCTAACCTGTACGTGATACAATGATTACTCTACGGGCGCGGCATCTGTCAGTTCTGAACATGGTCTAACCTGTACGTGATACAATGATTCCTCTATGGGCGCGGCATCTGTCAGTTCTGAAGATGGTCTAACCTGTACGTCATACAATGATTACTCTACGGGCGCGGCATCTGTCACTTCTGAACATGGTCTAATTTGTACGTGATACAATGATTACTCTATGGGCGCGGCATCTGTCATTTCTGAACATGGTCTAACCTGTACGTGATACAATGATTACTCTACGGGCGCGGGATCTTTCAGTTCTGAACATGGTCTAACCTGTACGTGATACAATGATTACTCTACGGGCGCGTCATCTGTCAGTTCTGAACATGGCCTAACCTGTACGTGATACAATGCTTACTCTACGGGCGCGTCATCTATCAGTTCTGAAGATGGTCTAACCTGTACGTCATACAATGATTACTCTATGGGCGCGTCATCTGTCAGTTCTGGAGATGGTCTAACCTGTACGTGATACAATGATTACTCTATGGGCGCGGCATCTGTCAGTTCTGAAGATGGTCTAACCTCTACGTGATACAATGATTACTCTATGGGCGCGTCATCTGTCAGTTCTGAACATGGTCTAACCTGTACGTGATACAATGATTACTCTACGGGCGCGTCATCTGTCAGTTCTGAACATGGTCTAACCTGTACGTGATACAATGCCTACTCTACGGACGCGTCATCTGTCAGTTCTGAAGATGGTCTAACATGTACGTCATACAATGATTACTCTACGGGCGCGTCATCTGTCAGTTCTGAAGATGGTCTAACCTGTACGTGATACAATGATTACTCTACGGGCGCGTCATCTGTCAGTTCCGAAGATGGTCTAACCTGTACGTGATACAATGATTACTCTATGGGCGCGCCATCTGTCAGTTCTGAAGATGGTCTAACCTGTACGTGATACAATGATTACTCTACGGGCGCGTCATCTGTCAGTTCTGAAGATGGTCTAACCTGTACGTCATACAATGATTACTCTACGGGCGCGTCATCTGTCAGTTCTGAAGATGGTCTAACCTGTACGTCATACAATGATTACTCTACGAGCGCGGCATCTGTCAGTTCTGAACATGGTCTAACCTGTACGTGATACAATGATTACTCTATGGGCGCGGCATCTGTCATTTCTGAACATGGTCTAACCTGTACGTGATACAATGATTACTCTACGGGCGCGGCATCTGTCAGTTCTGAACATGGTCTAACCTGTACGTGATACAATGATTTACTCTACGGGCGCGGCATCTGTCAGTTCTGCACATGGTCTAAGCTCTACGTGATACAATGATTACTCTATGGGCGCGGCATCTGTCAGTTCTGAAGATGGTATAACCTGTACGTGATACAATGCTTACTCTACGGGCGCGTCATCTGTCAGTTCTGAACATGGCCTAACCTGTACGTGATACAATGATTACTCTACGGGCGCGGAATCTGTCAGTTCTGAACATGGTCTAACCTGTACGTCATACAATGATTACTCTACGGGCGCGGCATCTGTCAGTTCTGAACATGGTCTAACCTGTACGTCATACAATGCTTACTCTACGGGCGCGTCATCTGTCAGTTCTGAACATGGTCTAACCTGTACGTGATACAATGATTACTCTACGGGCGCGGCATCTGTCAGTTCTGAACATGGTATAACCTGTACGTGATACAATGATTACTCTAAGGGCGCGGCATCTGTCACTTCTGAACATGGTCTAACCTGTACGTGATACAATGATTGCTCTATGGGCGCGGCATCTGTCATTTCTGAACATGGTCTAACCTGTACGTGATACAATGATTACTCTACGGGCGCGTCATCTATCAGTTCTGAACATGGTCTAACCTGTACGTCATACAATGGCTACTCTACGGGCGCGGCATCTGTCAATTCTGAACATGGTCTAACCTGTACGTGATACAATGATTACTCTACGGGCGCGGCATCTCTCAGTTCTGAAGATGGTCTAACCTGTACGTGATACAATGATTACTCTACGGGCGCGGCATCTGTCAGTTCTGAACATGGTCTAACCTGTAGGTGATACAATGATTACTCTATGGGCGCGGCATCTGTCAGTTCTGAAGATGGTCTAACCTGTACGTCATACAATGATTACTCTACGGGCGCGGCATCTGTCACTTCTGAACATGGTCTAACCTGTACGTGATACAATGATTACTCTATGGGCGCGGCATCTGTCATTTCTGAACATGGTCTAACCTGTACGTGATACAATGCTTACTCTACGGGCGCGTCATCTGTCAGTTCTGAACATGGTCTAACCTGTACGTGATACAATGCTTACTCTACGGGCGCGTCATCTATCAGTTCTGAAGATGGTCCAACCTGTACGTCATACAATGATTACTCTATGGGCGCGTCATCTGTCAGTTCTGGAGATGGTCTAACCTGTACGTGATACAATGATTACTCTATGGGCGCGGCATCTGTCAGTTCTGAAGATGGTCTAACCTCTACGTGATACAATGATTACTCTATGGGCGCGTCATCTGTCAGTTCTGAACATGGTCTAACCTGTACGTGATACAATGATTACTCTACGGGCGCGTCATCTGTCAGTTCTGAACATGGTCTAACCTGTACGTGATACAATGCTTACTCTACGGGCGCGTCATCTGTCAGTTCTGAACATGGTCTAACCTATACGTGATACAATAATTACTCTATGGGCGCGGCATCTATCAGTTCTGAACATGGTCTAACCTGTACGTGATACAATGCTTACTCTACGGGCGCGTCATCTGTCAGTTCTGAACATGGTCTAACCTATACGTGATACAATAATTACTCTATGGGCGCGGCATCTGTCAGTTCTGAAGATGGTCTAACCTATACGTGATACAATAATTCTGTACGTGATACAATGATTACTCTACGGGCGCGGCATCTGTCAGTTCTGAACATGGTCTAACCTGTACGTGATACAATGATTACTCTATGGGCGGGTCATCTGTCAGTTCTGAAGATGGTCTAACCTGTACGTCATACAATGATTACTCTACGGGCGCGGCATCTGTCACTTCTGAACATGGTCTAACCTGTACGTGATACAATGATTACTCTATGGGCGCGGCATCTGTCATTTCTGAACATGGTCTAACCTGTACGTGATACAATGATTACTCTACGGGCGCGGCATCTGTCAGTTCTGGAGATGGTCTAACCTGTACGTGATACAATGATTACTCTATGGGCGCGGCATCTGTCAGTTCTGAAGATGGTCTAACCTCTACGTGATACAATGATTACTCTATGGGCGGGTCATCTGTCAGTTCTGAACATGGTCTAACCTGTACGTGATACAATGATTACTCTACGGGCGCGGCATCTTTCAGTTCTGAACATGGTCTAACCTGTACGTGATACAATGATTACTCTACGGGCGCGTCATCTGTCAGTTCTGAAGATGGTCTAACCTGTACGTGATACAATGATTACTCTACGGGCGCGTCATCTGTCAGTTCCGAAGATGGTCTAACCTGTACGTGATACAATGATTACTCTATGGGCGCGCCATCTGTCAGTTCTGAAGATGGTCTAACCTGTACGTGATACAATGATTACTCTACGGGCGCGTCATCTGTCAGTTCTGAAGATGGTCTAACCTGTACGTGATACGATGATTACTCTACGGGCGCGGCATCTGTCAGTTGTGAACATGGTCTAACCTGTACGTGATACAATGATTACTCTATGGGCGCGGCATCTGTCATTTCTGAACATGGTCTAACCTGTACGTGATACAATGATTACTCTACGGGCGCGGCATCTGTCAGTTCTGAACATGGTCTAACCTGTACGTGATACAATGATTTACTCTACGGGCGCGGCATCTGTCAGTTCTGAACATGGTCTAAGCTCTACGTGATACAATGATTACTCTATGGGCACGGCATCTGTCAGTTCTGAAGATGGTATAACCTGTACGTGATAGAATGCTTACTCTACGGGCGCGTCATCTGTTAGTTCTGAACATGGCCTAACCTGTACGTGATACAATGATTACTCTACGGGCGCGGAATCTGTCAGTTCTGAACATGGTCTAACCTGTACGTCATACAATGATTACTCTACGGGCGCGGCATCTGTCAGTTCTGAACATGGTCTAACCTGTACGTCATACAATGCTTACTCTACGGGCGCGTCATCTGTCAGTTCTGAACATGGTCTAACCTGTACGTGATACAATGATTACTCTACGGGCGCGGCATCTGTCAGTTCTGAACATGGTCTAACCTGTACGTGATACAATGATTACTCTAAGGGCGCGGCATCTGTCACTTCTGAACATGGTCTAACCTGTACGTGATACAATGATTGCTCTATGGGCGCGGCATCTGTCATTTCTGAACATGGTCTAACCTGTACGTGATACAATGATTACTCTACGGGCGCGGCATCTATCAGTTCTGAACATGGTCTAACCTGTACGTCATACAATGGCTACTCTACGGGCGCGGCATCTGTCAATTATGAACATGGTCTAACCTGTACGTGATACAATGATTACTCTACGGGCGCGGCATCTGTCAGTTCTGAAGATGGTCTAACCTGTACGTGATACAATGATTACTCTACGGGCGCGGCATCTGTCAGTTCTGAAGATGGTCTAACCTGTACGTGATACAATGATTACTCTATGGGCGCGGCATGTGTCAGTTCTGAAGATGGTCTAACCTGTATGTCCTACAATGATTACTCTACGGGCGCGGCATCTGTCATTTCTGAACATGGTCTAACCTGTACGTGATACAATGATTACTCTACGGGCGCGGCATCTTTCGGTTCTGAACATGGTCTAACCTGTACGTGATACAATGATTACTCTACGGGCGCGGCATCTGTCAGTTCTGAACATGGTCTAACCTGTACGTGATACAATGATTACTCTAAGGGCGCGGCATCTGTCACTTCTGAACATGGTCTAACCTGTACGTGATACAATGATTGCTCTATGGGCGCGGCATCTGTCATTTCTGAACATGGTCTAACCTGTACGTGATACAATGATTACTCTACGGGCGCGGCATCTATCAGTTCTGAACATGGTCTAACCTGTACGTCATACAATGGCTACTCTACGGGCGCGGCATCTGTCAATTCTGAACATGGTCTAACCTGTACGTGATACAATGATTACTCTACGGGCGCGGCATCTGTCAGTTCTGAAGATGGTCTAACCTGTACGTGATACAATGATTACTCTACGGGCGCGGCATCTGTCAGTTCTGAACATGGTCTAACCTGTGCGTGATACAATGATTACTCTATGGGCGCGGCATCTGTCAGTTCGGAAGATGGTCTAACCTGTACGTCATACAATGATTACTCTACGGGCGCGGCATCTGTCATTTCTGAACATGGTCTAACCTGTACGTGATACAATGATTACTCTACGGGCGCGGCATCTATCAGTTCTGAACATGGTCTAACCTGTACGTCATACAATGGCTACTCTACGGGCGCGGCATCTGTCAATTCTGAACATGGTCTAACCTGTACGTGATACAATGATTACTCTACGGGCGCGGCATCTGTCAGTTCTGAAGATGGTCTAACCTGTACGTGATACAATGATTACTCTACGGGCGCGGCATCTGTCAGTTCTGAACATGGTCTAACCTGTGCGTGATACAATGATTACTCTATGGGCGCGGCATCTGTCAGTTCGGAAGATGGTCTAACCTGTACGTCATACAATGATTACTCTACGGGCGCGGCATCTGTCATTTCTGAACATGGTCTAACCTGTACGTGATACAATGATTACTCTACGGGCGCGGCATCTTTCAGTTCTGAACATGGTCTAACCTGTACGTGATACAATGATTACTCTACGGGCGCGTCATCTGTCAGTTCTGAACATGGTCTAACCTGTACGTGATACAATGCTTACTCTACGGGCGCGGCATCTGTCAGTTCTGAACATGGTCTAACCTGTACGTGATACAATGATTACTCTACGGGCGCGTCATCTGTCAGTTCTGAACATGGTCCAACCTCTACGTGATACAATGATTACTCTATGGGCGCGGCATCTGTCAGTTCTGAAGATGGTATAACCTGTACGTGATACAATGCTTACTCTACGGGCGCGGCATCTGTCAGTTCTGAAGATGATCTAACCTGTACGTCATACAATGCTTACTCTACGGGCGCGGCATCTGTCAGTTCTGAACATGGTCTAACCTGTACGTGATACAATGATTACTCTACGGGCGCGGCATCTGTCAGTTCTGAAGATGGTCTAACATGTACGTCATACAATGGTTACTGTACGTCATACAATGATTACTCTACGGGCGCGTCATCTGTCAGTTCTGAAGATGGTCTAACCTGTACGTCATACAATGGTTACTCTACGGGCGCGTCACCTGTCAGTTCTGAAGATGGTCTAACCTGTACGTGATACAATGATTACTCTGCGGGCGCGTCATCTGTCAGTTCTGAAGATGGTCTAACCTGTACGTCATACAATGGTTACTCTACAGGCGCGGCATCTGTCAGTTCTGAAGATGGTCTAACCTGTACGTCATACAATGGTTAGTCTACTGGCGCGGCATCTGTCAGTTCTGAAGATGGTCTAACCTGTACTTAATGATTACGGGCGCGGCACTTGTGAGTTCTGAAGATGGTCTAACCTGTACGTCATACAATGATTACTCTACGGGCGCGGCATCTGTCAGTTCTGAACATGGTCTAACCTGTACGTCATACATTTACTCCAGTATCATTTCTTATTGCGGGGGAAGGAAAACAATAGTTAATTCTGCAAGCTGGTATTACGTGGATCCTGATCATTCTAGGGTTATGAGAAGAAGGGATGCCTATTCAAATGAAGTGTAATCGATAAAGGCTGGGTGATGAATGAATCGCTTAGGATTGAGAAGATAGTGCGGCGATCGACGAATGGACTCCGGCTATTGTTTTCCTAGTCAATACTCTGACTTCGACACGACGAAGTAGCGATGTTCTCGTTTCTCCGACATAGAACACGCCACATAGGTTGGAATTACGCGTAGTTGACTTCCATGCGATGAAACGTATGGAGATGAATATCTCAGCGAGTCCGACAAACCATCCTCGATCTAATCGTAATGGTTATTCAAGTCAACTTGAAATGCCTAGGAATGTTGTGCGGCAACAATTGAATTGAGTCTGTGCTGCGAACGATGATATAGGTGTCCGATCTAGTAGGATATACGTGTTATGATGTTGTGATTCACCCCGTGCACGTTCCCTTTATCTATTTAGTGTATACGTTGTTTGAAATTTAACTCTCGTACGAGGTCATCTATGAAATCGAATAGACGGAGTGAGTCCATAATATCCATTTGTTTAATATTGAGCACAACGCGATATCAGTCTTGCGAGAATAACTTCAACAATTCGCGCTGTAATTTTGAAGAAGGTCACGACACTGCGGTCGGCGAACGACTAGGGGATTATGTTTTATTGTCACACTCAAGGTTGTTTCACTGAATATGGTGACAGTCAGTTTGGATGGTGGAGGAAGCCAGAGCACCAGGAGAGAACCACCGCCCGTCGGCAAGTAACTGACAAACTTTCACATATGCACTTTTGAGCTAGGCTCGAACCCGTGCCGGTTCGGTGGTGTGAGGCTAGCGGTCAGCAGCGAAGCGCCTTAGACCACTCGGTCACCAGCGAAGCGCCTTACTCCACTCGGCCACCGAAGGCCCCTGAGAACGACTGGGAGATGTCAAATATAGTACTCCACAAACGAACGTTTATTTGGATTACCTTATTGTGAACTACTGATGACAACATGGAACATCTATAAATTAGGCGGTTTTGTCTTTGAATTACCAACGTTTGGTCCGTCATTAATTATTCAGCCGTCGTCCATTAACGAGTCTCCGCGTCCATATTCCAATGACCTATTTCATATTCCATATAACAGCACTATATCCAAAGTCCACAAAAAATCTTAGTATACATAAACATGTGACAGTTTTCTGCAAGAGAGAAGTTATCAACAGTTTTCAATGATGCCGGCAAGACATCATGATGTTCTAAAAATTTGATTGTGGATGTTCATGTTCATGTGAATACCATGAGGATCTTGAAGTACATTAAGCGGAATTAGACACAACTTACGAAAAGTACGCCATAGGTTACGTCTTCAGAGCACAGCATCTAGACAAAAATAACACAAATAATGAAGACCGTAACTTGTACGAGAGAAAGTTTCAGTTTGAACTGTTCAACGGCTAAAAGATGGCATTGGCAGAATGTGCAATCGTTGTTGCAGGATTGGTTTTACACTGCAGGGAAAACGGGAAGTTTGGATCAGCCAACCGCGACAGACGAGTGAATCGTAGTAAGAGGACCCTTCGTCGGCTGTGGCTTCTGATTGGCTCCAGTCCATGATATATTGATACACTGGCCAATGATATTACCGATGCGGATATCACCCTAGGATGATACTGTATATATTACATGGCCTTATGGCATAAAATTTTAGTGATTTATGGAAAAATAAACATATTCAACTATGTGCTTGATGTAGCCGTAGTAGATGGACTGTGTTAAGTAATATTCTTACACTGACAATTGGCTTGTTGTACGTTTAATCCGGTTATTGATAGACATGGTATACAAGGTAACACTGTAATACCGATGTTCCCACCCTTGAGCTTAATGCGCGCTTTTTTGTATGGTCCATGTGTTCAGTTGAATTGGGAGGTTAGATAAATCATCAGGCGACCAAGCATGGGTTTCAATTTGAGGTATCAATTCTTTACAAATTATACCTACGCCATGGCGTCACCTATGCTGTGCTATTGCACTTGGAAATGTGGCTGCGAACACCCAATATTACATTACTCCGGCAATATATCAGCTTGTTATTGACTGCAGAAAATATTCAATAGTGCTTGTATACGAAAACCAAATGGTATCAGGCTTTCTATTAATGATATGTTTCTTCGTTAACACCATGAGTGTGTAAAGGGAATGGTATTTACCCCACCCTGTTAACATTCGATCTGATATGTGTCCCCTCATCTTAGCTGCTTTTATAATCATTTTCTAAGTCCCTCCAAAGTGTTTCTACATTATAAACAGGTGTTCGAGGGTTTCAATATTATATCCATAGCGTCATCATTTACAAAACCCCAAAGCAAGTGTAAATCTATGTGCAGTGGGCTGTGAACGTCGTAAAATACATACGAAGGAAAAACGCATCATCATTTATCATCATCATCGTTTATTTAAATTAAACAAATCCAAACTTGAAGTCTAAGTATTCAGAACCGTTCAATGTCAACTTGTTTACGAAAAATGTCTTTTATACCGTGTCTTTCATTCAGGATTATTCGTGAGTCACACCAAGTGGTTTACAAATAGGACAATATCAGGTTCAATATAGAGTGTGAGTAAAAAAAGGTCTATCTGTGGTTTTGTTAATTTATTCATTTAAAGATATAATTTATTGTGTATATGAATATAACACAACCAAAGGTACCCCTCTGTGCTATATCCACTCATTGTATGTTTTATTTATGGACAAACTATACAGATAATGTGTATATACCAATGGCGCTCAAGGAAAGAAAGTGCATTCTCTACATAATGTGGAAATGCATGAAAACGGACACAGGAATGAGACACTTCACATGTTTAGCTGTTTCCAGGTATCTCTGTTGCACTTCAAGACTTTCACTCCGAGAGTTGTTACTTGGCATTGCAAAAATGTGCAACAGAAAAACAGGAAAAAGTCTCATTTCTTCATCAACTGTTATGTTCACTCATTTCTGTATTTTTGAGAGAATGCACTTTCCTTTCATGAGGGCTATTGGTGAGACACAATATATGTATATTTTCGTCCATAAATAAAACGTACCATGGATGATTATAGTAGAGAGATGAATTATCCGTCAGTGAGTTATATTCATATGCACAATAAATTATAACTCCATACGAGTAAATGAACAAAACCACAGGTGGACATTTTTCTGACTCACCCTGTATCCTGTTTTGTATGACCGTAACTGGAGCTTAACCAGTAAATCCGATCTTCAATGACTAATGTTTAAGCACTGTTGAAACAACGTCTGTATCAAGGATATTCCATGACTGAATTTTAATTTTTTTTGAGCTTGTAAATTAGCCTAAAACTGCTGTGTTGGTTTCCACAGATTGGATAACACCGGAGAAGGTAGCCTAATAACTGAGACATCTATTGAGTGTAGATGTTCCCATGTTTTGCTATTTTACATTGACTTTTGGTACACATTTATTCCTAAAATTATAAGCATTATTCTTAATTCGACGAATTCAACGCAATCGTATATCACCGTCACGCCTGACGTGATCCAGTATTGATATGTGCAATTCATCTGAGGTTTAATTAATTCATTAACCCTATCTGACCTGGGCTTTTTGGGGATCTGTCCATGCCTGGGGGGGGAGGGTGAAATTCTCCCGCCCCCTTCCCCTAATTATCTTTCTTACCCCTTGAGCTAGGGGGCTGAAACAAAACCACACCATACCCTTAGGTCAAGCTCTACCAGAAAATGTAAAAAAAAATCAAGATGGCCGCTTTGATGACGTCACAGAGACGTCATTTTTAAAAACGGCATTTTTTGGTCGATTTTTCGGTCAGATGTTCCGAATTTTTTGTTTATGCAATTTCTCCCCAAAAACTGCATGATAACCTCATAAATATTACTGTGATGTAAAATAAAATAATTTTTGCCCACTTTTCTTCGCGGAAAAGCATAACTTTTGAAGAAATATTACGAAAAAAATCACTTTTCTGATACCCCACGTGATCGCCATCTTGAATTTACTCATGATCCTCTGCTTGGGGGGTTATGCAAATAGGCTCAAAATGACCCCAATATCATAAACTATAAAGTCGCGAAGTTTCAGCTCTCCGTCTTTTGTCATTCCGGAGATAGCACAGAAAGTTTGGTAGGGTTTCCCGAGGACAGGTAGGGTTAATGATGTCGGGTATCTGAGTGGCTATCGCAAGATCAGGATGGTTTCCATACGAATGAATGCGTATGAGACAATGCGAGTTTGTATCTATGTCATAATGTAACACGTGGTCGTAAACATGGACTGTTTGTCTGTGACTACATCAACGCATGTGACTACATCAGCAAATTCGATGGGCGGTTTTGCTAAAAATGTCAGATTGGCTAAGATTGTCTCCATGTACAATCTTGATTTTCATTATAACTTACGTAGTGTTTGTGTAAAACTAGGTCATATTCTGTAATGCCATCGATGGCGCATGAATTTCTATTATAAAAAAATTAAACATTGTAAGCTAGTGCTGCCGCCACAGAGGTCAGTAATAACGAATAGGCTCTCGCAATGAGCTAAATATGGCGATTATATTAGAGGAAATATACCAACACAGCTACAAACGGAGGGAGAACGCATCATCTCAACTCGTTAATAAGAAGTAGACAAACTTCGACCCCTGAGATTGTGTATGATGACAAAGCACACCCGGAGGCTCAATATTCAGTTTTCATTTGTGACAGAACCATATAGTGAAAAGATGAAACCAAGACTACCCATGGCTCGCAGCAAATGTAGGATATTTTAATCAAGGTCACGAAAAATATATTGGATATTGTGTCTTTTTCCCCAAGTATATTCATGGGTCGGGCCAGTGATCCAGAACGAGGGCAATATCATGTTCGTTAAACCCCTGTTTGTGGGAATTGTGTCAAGGGCAGGTGCTCAGTTGTCCCCTTCCCACTCGCCCGAGGTTAAAGAAAAGTTTCAAAGTACGTTTCAAATGTATTCAAATTTATACATTTTATACCATCATGCCTGTAGCAGGGATACTGACTAATGTTCAAGAGAGGGCAGCATAATAGCTATGAAATTGAAAACCTGATATGTAATTCGAGCGCTCATGTGATTCACATCTGATTTCGTACTCAGTTCTGGGTGTAGCTCTCCACAAGTTTTGGATGATTAGATTTATTCGGAATATTTAAAATCGAGTAGTATATATATCATGAACTGTATGTACATTTAACAAATTCAACTTATTTTATATTCCACTGTCTTTTTCAATTAGTATGAAAGACTTGGATAAAGTAGCGGTATATGCACTATATGTAATAGTATCGAGGGAAAGATGATCCCTATATATATATATATATATATATATATATATATATATATATATATATATATATATAGAAAATGAAGACGTAGGACATATTTTGTTTACAACGGCATTCATATAGCCACAACAAAGTTACCCTTTTCATACGAAGTTTCATTCGGGCTTTCGGGGAATATTTTGCGAGCGGCGAATAGGGATAGAGTCAGTTCAGGGAATATTACGTCTTCTCGGTCTGCCCCTCAACCCTACCTGGCCGGGGGGGGGGGAGACTTTCCGCTCCCCCCCCCCCCTGTTGGTTTTTTGCTCCTATCTCCGGAACGACAGAAAATTGAGAACTGAAACTCCGTGACTTTTTAGATTATCATATTGGGGTGATTTTGAACCTATTTGTGTGACCCCCCGAGCAGAGGATCATGGGTAAATTCAAAATGGCGGCCAGGTGGGGTACCAGAAAAGTGATGTTTTCGTCATATTTCTTCAAAATATTTGCTTTTCTCTATGGAAAAGTGGGTAAAACCTATTTTATTTCATATCAGATTATTATTTACTAATTTATCATGCAGTTTTTGCGAAGAAAAAACATAAATAAAAAATTCGAAAATTCTCGTCTAAAAATGCTCTTTTTGAAATGACGTCATCGTGAATTCATCATGGCGGCCATCTTAGTTTTTTTACATTTTCTTGTAGAGCTTGACCTAAAGATGTAGGTTGGTAAGTTTCATCCCTCTAGCCTTAGCGATAGCGAAAATATATAGGGGGCACTTTCCATGTTGTTGTTGACCGTATTTACAAGAAGAAACTGATAACAACAAGTCTCCGTAAGAACACTCTGAGAAAGTTGATAAGGGATACATGTCAAATGACTCCTTTTTCATGCAGTGGGAATTTGTATCAACAGTTTGATGGAGTTTCTATGGGTTCTTCATTAGGCCCCGTCTTAGCCAATATAATTATGACAGAACTTGAGCAGACCATAATTGATGACCTTAGTAGTATATAAAACTGAAATTCCCTATGATTGACCTACTTTTGTGGGGAAACTGTGGGCGGGGTTTCCCAGTGGGGGATTCCCCAGTGGGGGTTTCCCAGTGGGGGTTTCCCATGACGATCACGTGATCAAGGCATGTACTGACCTGTCTAGGCTATAGTTCCGGCAACCTGTAACCTTTGTATTCCTCCGCGGTGATGCGGTTTTGGCGGTGATTCGGTCGCGGGAAAAAGCTTCCGCGGAGAAAAAGTAGTCCCTAGATAAAATGGGCCGATGGAGTCGAGTGAGGTATCAAAGTGAAGCTTAGGTGAAGGGGCATCTAATGGGCTGGGTGTGGGGTTGACATATCGGCCTTCTGCGCATGCGCGGTGGCCGAAGGGTATGGAAATAGCCGTGTTGGAGCTAGGGGAGTCCCTAATGGTCCAATGGGGTCGAGTGAGGTATCAATGTAAAGCATTCATGAAGGGGCATCTAATGGACTGGGTGTGGGGTTGAAATATCGGCCTTCTGCGCATGCGCGGTGGCCGAAGGGTATGAAAATAGCCTTTTTGGAGCTATGGGAGCCCCTAATGGTCCAATGGGGTCGAGTGAGGTATCAATGTGGAGCATTCATGAAGAGGCATCTAATGGACTGGGTGTGGGCTTGATATATCGGCCTTCTGCGCATGCGCGGTGGCCGAAGGGTATGAAAATAGCCTTTTTGGAGCTAGGGGAGCCCCTAGTGGACCGATGGGGTCGAGTGAGGTATCAAAGTGAAGCATTCATGAAGGGGCATCTAATGGACTGGGTGTGGGGTTGACATATCGGCCTTCTGCGCATGCGCGGTGGCCGAAGGGTGTGAAAATAGCCTTTTTGGAGCTAGGGGAGCCCCTAGTGGACCGATGGGGTCGAGTGAGGTATCAATGTGAAGCATTCATGAAGAGGCATCTAATGGACTGGGTGTGGAGTTGAAATAGCGCCATTCTGCGCATGCGCGGTGGCCCAAGGGTATGCAAATAGCCTTTTTGGAGCTAGGGGAGCCCCTAGTGGACCGATGGGGTCAAGTGAGGTATCAAAGTGAAGCATTCATGAAGGGGCATCTAATGGACTGGGTGTGGGGTTGACATATCGGCCTTCTGCGCATGCGCGGTGGCCGAAGGGTATGAAAATAGCCTTTTTGGAGCTAGGGGAGCCCCTAATGGTCCAATGGGGTCGTGTGAGGTATCAATGTGAAGCATTCATGTAGAGGCATCTAATGGACTGGGTATGGGGTTGACATATCGGCCTTCTGCGCATGCGCGGTGGCCCAAGGGTATGGAAATAGACGTTTTGGGAGCTAGGGGAGCCACTAATGGGCCGATGGAGTTCTATGAGGTATCCATGTGAAGCCTATGTGAAGGGGCATCCAGTCATGGGTGGGTGCATGTAAAATTTTTCCTGAAAAAAAAAACAAAAAAAAACGGAAAACAGACTTTATCGAAAAACCTGGGAAAATGCCTATATGGGGTATGAGGGGTATATAGGTCGCCGGGCTTAACGGGGCTTGTCTATCAATAGAGTTATCTCCCCCTAGTTCCAGGGTGGGTGTATGCAAAAAATTTCCTGAAAAAACACGGAATACGGACTTTATCCTAAATTACGGGAAAATGCCTATATGGGGTATGGGAGGTATAGGACCATCCTGGGAAACGTCCTTCTATACATTTGCGGTAGGGTTGTGGGGTCTCGTTTTACTCGTCTCGTCATTTAGAACATGATAGGAAGTGTCCCCGTGCGAATCGGTGAAATTTTTGAAAAAAGTCACCGAGCCCATATAGTCCCATACTGGGGTATAGGTTCAATGTTTATCCCCCTGGGAAACGTACTTCTATACATTTGCGGTAGGGTTGTGGGGTCTCGTTTTACTCGTCTCGTCATTTAGAACACGATAGGAAGTGTTGGAGCGAATCGGTGAAATTTTGAAAAAAGTCACCGAGGCCTGGGTAGGCCCATAGGCCTATACTGCATGGCTATGGGTGTATAGGGCCATACGGGGTGGACATGTTGGAGTCTAGGTGAGTCCCTAATGGTCCAATGGGGTCGAGTGAGGTCTTATTTTGAAGCTCTCGTGGAGGAGCACTTGACTACACTAATGGTTCGTCCGTGTTCAATAGTCTGCGCATGCGCAGTCTGGCCGTAGTATAGAAAACAGGCATTTTGGGTGCTATGTAGGGGTGTGTTTGGGTTAGAGATGAGCTAATCACGGTTCGAATGGGTCGTGTGAGGTGTCAAAGTGAAGCTTGTGTGGGGTAGAGTCAGAATGGTGTGTTTTTGAATGCAAGTCGCGTTAATCTGCGCATGCGCAGTTGGTTGTAGTAAGTAAAGTGGCCATTTTGGGGCAGTACATGAAGGTATTTGGGGTCGAGATGGGCTATTCACGGTTCGAATGCGTCCTGGAAGGTGTCATCTTGTAGTTCTCGGGGTGTACATTCCGATTTGAGGGATGTTCGCGTCATCTGTGACGTCATCGGTGACGTCATCGGTACGAGTAGTAGCGAAAGTGGACATTTTCGGGCAGTACATGAAGGTATTTGGGGTCGAGATGGGCTATTCACGGTTCGAATGCGTCCTGGAAGGTGTCATCTTGTAGTTCTCGGGTGTACATTCCGATTTGAGGGATGTCCGCGTCATCTGTGACGTCATCGGTGACGTCATCGTACGAGTAGTAGCGAAAGTGGACATTTTCGGGCAGTACATGAAGGTATTTGGGATCGAGATGGGCTATTCACGGTTCGAATGCGTCCTCGAAGGTGTCATCTTGTGGTTCTCGGGGTGTACATTCCGATTTGAGGGATGTTCGCGTCATCTGTGACGTCATCGGTGACGTCATCGGTACGAGTAGTAGCGAAAGTGGCCATTTTCGGGCAGTACATGAAGGTATTTGGGGTCGAGATGGTGCGGTAGGAATATCATTCTGCGCATGCGCAGACGCAATGCGGAGCTCTCGTCCAATCAGAAGCGAGTATTTCAAATCCGTCACAGAGCTCTCAGCCAATCAGAAGCGAGTATTTTGACCCGGTGCATTATGGGCCATATCCAAGATGGCGGCACGTATGTTCAAGATGGCGGCACATCCGGTGTCGAAAACTGGCCATTCCGTCGGGATGTGGTCACCTAGTGTCGAAAACTGGTCCTTGTATGGGTCCTGCTAGACGTTTTGACGCCATGATATAGACCGGAGAGAGACAGAGAAAACAACAACAGCAAGGATGACACATGAGAGAACAACAACAACAAGAAGTTTTTTTCATATAGTTTATTCTCCCCAATGTTACATCATACCCACGCTGGGGGAGCCGCGTTGGGTATATTTACAATTCAAGAAGATTCTTGTCCAATCAGAGGCCGCCATTTGCATCTGTCATATTCGTTCTTGTCCGTTAGATGTATTCTCAGCTACTCTTGTCCAATCAGAAGTCGCCATTTCAGAAAGTTCCATCTTCGGCCATGTTCGCTCTGAACCGTTTGTTCTAAATCATCGGGCAGGCCAGGATACCGTTGAGGCCACATATCCTCAGATAGTTGTTTGTGCATTCTGAGTATCTATCAGTGCATGGGTGAATACTTTCATCCGATGGGGATGGTGGTCAGTTTAACCACGAAGAACGTAACATTGGTCACCCTCTCCACTTGCCATTTTGTGTTGGGGCGTTGTTGTTGGGCCCATTCCAAACTATCCACGCTGTCCAGTTCCTTCAGCATCGTCTCCAGTGACGCACGATGGATAATGGTGAAAGGCTGGTCAAACACCCGGGTATTATTGCTGGGATAAAAGTAACGGAGCTGGTCTGTCTCTTTATGGCGAAGAATGTATCCAAAAGTGAGATTTAACTTGAAGGCTGTATCTTGGTCGTTGAAGATGGCTTCCACGTAGCTACGTAGACGGATGTTTTCTTCCAACAGGAAATTATATAAGTCCAATATCGGGCGATGCCGATGAAAACAGTGTCGGATCATGTACCAATGGCGTCGATACATCTCACGCACTGGATGATCTTCGGGTAAGAGATCGCTGGGAACATCCACCGCATCTTTCAGAAAAGGTTCGATGTTGTCAGGCGTATGACGCGAAACCGTAACGGTGGAGTCCGGCTGGATATCCAGGCTCTTCTGAACTGTGGGTACAGGCGGGCTCTCCGTCATCGCATCACCCGTGGCGTTCATCTCCCCGGGCTTATCTTCACTGGGCCTGACCTTTTGCGGCTCCTCTTCAGTAGGAAGTTGTCACCCAAATCGTAGAGACGGGACATGAATCAAACGTTGGTGCCGTCTTAACTGACTGGGTCGTTTGAAGAGTTGACCACATTCATTACATTGTTCCGTCGCACCCTCGTGGAGTGAGCGTTCGTGGCGCAGTAAAGCATCTTCCCGATTAAATGACCGTGCGCAGGTTATACAAGTATACCGTGCACCGTTGTGGATGGAGGCCTCGTGGCGTCGTAATTTTTCTGGGCGAGTAAATGACTTCTGGCAAGTTGCGCAAGTGAACAACATCTTGGTGGTGGACAGAGTGTCTGATGAAACGGCAAGGCCGCTTCCCTTTTATAGCACGCTAGCTGTTGGTCTATTTTTAGCACACTCAGTTCAACTACCTACCGGATGTAGGCTGTTTCTAATCGTCATCGGACAGGCCAGGATACCGTTGAGGAAACATATCCTCAGATAGTTGTTTGCGCATTCTGAGTATCTTTCAGTGCATGGGTGAATACTTTCAGCCGATGGGGGTGGTGGGTCAGTTTAACCACGAAGAACGTAACATTGGTGACCCTCTCCACTATCCATTTGGTGTTGGGACGCTGTTCATAGGCCCATTCCAAGGGATCCACAGTGTCCAGTTGGGCCAGCATCGTCTCTAGCGACGCCCGATTAGTGATTGTGAAAGGATGGTCGTACACTGGGTTGATGGCACTGGAATAGAAATAGCACAATTCACGCGTCATCTTATGGCATAAGATGTACCCAAATACTACATTTAATGTGAAGGA
>JAVTVY010019562.1:0-72960 GCA_036873755.1 Hanleya hanleyi | reverse complement strand
ACAATTCATTGTGACAGTGAGACAGTAAGTAAATATAACGAAAGCAAAAATGAAATGATAAATAAAAGTCGAAATTACAAGAAAACTTTAAATATATATTATAAAGCTTTTCAGACAAAACTTTCAGGATATCTGAACAAAAATGATAAAAACCAATTGGAAAATTGTAATAGTTTGGGGACAAAAAATAATCAAAAAGAATATGCCACTATATCAAGAGCTTCCCAGGAATTGAACGAAATATGGGCCATTTAGATCATTTTAGCAGCTTTTCCATAAAATATGGAGTACTTTCCGAGGGAATAAAACTGGATCCGTTTTCCACCATCCTCTTAATGTTGCGTTTACTTAATTTGGCAACTACTAAAGACATTGTTGACGTGCAGTCCCATCAGATGATCAGGTTTCTTCTATACATTCCGTTGCATTTAGAAAATGTGAATAATCCCATTCTCATGTGCTTATTTCACTGATAACCTATTTCCTTTTTCCTTTTATAATAAATCGCCAAGCAGTATATCGACAAAACTCGATTTCTTGTCTTGGACGTGAAAAAGAAATAGAGCAAAAAGAGATGACGCTAATATCAGCGAGAGATGACGCGGAAATTGCATATGGTCTACAGCAAAATTGTTATAAGAAGTAAATTTTAGTCACATTATTTTTCAAATTCTTGGTGAAACATCTTCCAGAGTTCATCTAGTTGACCATCTGACGATAGTAAAAAATCTCCTATGCCCTTATCCATTACGGTGGTTGATGCTGTGCAACTCCTGGAAATTATTTTATCTCCCAAGGTTGTCCATATCATATGGACAGAGGCTCCAATATAATATATAAGGCTAAGATATCCATTTACACCTGTTCGTATTCGATTTCTAGCTAATGTGCATCTAGCTATAATGCGGTTCATTCGGACAAATCACTTTGATATATGACATCAGTACCTTATGAAGAGCAAGTTCTTACTGACATAAGAAAGGATAAAGCGTAGAGCCGAACTATATTGAGTTAGAGTTAAAATCTATGGAGGGTGAAACCACCAATGATATTCGAAGTTAAAAATTCATAAAGTTATATGTCCGTTTTGACAGTTTAGCATCCAAGAGGGGTTTATGCCCTTCCTGATAGGCATTGGAGTCAATGGCAATGATTCAAATTACACAGAACGGCGTAAGAGGAATCACACGAAGAAATGTTCAGCAATACCATGGTGAATATGTAATAGTACAAAACAAGCGTGCAGTCCGTCATTCAATATTCACCAATCGTCCGTTAAAAAGAATCCACGTACATAATTTCAAGACCTAATTCATATACCAACATGAGCACCAGATTCAAAGACAATCATAGTAGATATCAATCTAAGCTGATTTCCTGCAAGAGAGAAGCGGTCAACAGTTTTCATTGATGTCGGCAAGACATCATGATGTTCCAAAAATATCAAATACTAGCGTCGAGTCCGTCATTCAACATTCAGCCGTCGTCCATTAAATAATTTTTCGTCCATAATCCAAAGACCTGATTCATATAATAACATTAGCACCAAATTAAAAGGATAAATCATAGTATACATAAAACTAGGCTAAATTCCTGCAAGACAGAAGACAGTTTCCAATGATGCCAGCAAGATATCATGATGGTCCAAAAATATCAAATCTGTATCGCTGATCAGTATTCTTAATCCATATGATATGTATACGTTGAATAGTCATTATCTGGAGTATGATGTATATCAGTCACGCTTTGTGACTTTTCATATGAACACTTTGAGGATCTTGAAATACTTAGGTTCATACGAACCCTAGCCCCGGGCTAAGCGGAATTAGACACAAGTTACGTACCGCCATAGATCTTGCTAGCTACGCTCATATTTTACTATCAGAATGCGATATGTATCGCCAAATTTGAGAAACTAAAATGCTTTGCGGAAAAGTACAAATTTTCAGCTAGCTCGTTCCCTTCGTTCCTGAGCGACGGTGAAAAGTTTGATAGTTAACCTTCTTATTGCCCATATCACACGAAGAAACCAGATAGAATGTGTATGTATACATTTCATTGTGACATTGGTGAGACAGTAAGTTTGGTAGTTAACCTTCTCATTAACCATATCACACGAAGAAACCAGATAGAATGTGTATGTATACAATTCATTGTGACAGTGAGACAGTAAGTAAATATAACGAAAGCAAAAATGAAATGATAAATAAAAGTCGAAATTACAAGAAAACTTTAAATATATATTATAAAGCTTTTCAGACAAAACTTTCAGGATATCTGAACAAAAATGATAAAAACCAATTGGAAAATTGTAATAGTTTGGGGACAAAAAATAATAAAAAGAATATGCCACTTTATTATATACTTGGCGATGAGATAGTGAAAATTATCAATCAAATAAAAGCGATATTTTCACGGAGTGATGATATCAAATATATCATCACTGTGATGATATGGAAAATGACGTCACAGCGCACAAATACATGTCACCGTGGTCACGGTGATGAGGCAATTGACCAAACCTCCGCAAGGTTTGCGCGACAAAGAAAAACAAGCTAAATATTTGAGAATATTTGTATATTATTATGCCTTATGATGACCAGATTTTTACAGGAAATAAAACACAAATAGGCACAAAATGAATAAGAAAAACCGGCAATGGCGATAATGGGACCGACTCGTCACGTACGCGTGCACCTGAACATGCGCGACGTGACTGCAGTTTGGCCAGAGCAGTGCAGAGTGCCAACACAAACTCAGTGCGGAAAATAAAACACATTCCTCAGTTTAAGGCTCGAAATTGGGGTCATATCATGAAAATGTCGCACCAAAGTTGAAGAGAAAACATGAAAAACAACTTAATTCAACGACAGGGAACTCTTGTCAGTGAGTATTCATTAAGAATCGGCAAAATCACAATGACAACTCCGCAGGCTCTCACCACCGTCGAAGCTCCACACAACAACAACCACGCACGACCGGTAAATCTAAATCTGGCTGTAACTTACCGTAACCATTCGATTTTGCTAAATCAAAATAGTGCTATTTGGGTAGGCATGAACGAAATCAAGGGCGAATGCCGATTTTATTTGAAATGAGAATATTCTGTGCAAAGACAAACAACGTGTGGAACCAGGGAGGTCAACGAGAAACCAGTGTGCCAGTCCTGCCCGAGTGCAGACAGCGAGACAAGCCAGACCTCTGCACAGGATCGACCGTGCTTTTCTGCCGAAGGGGATGGAGATTTTTTTTTTTTTTACATCTTTTACCGCCTCTTCCGTATCACAGATTCCATCTTGTTCGTCGTGTTGGGTTTTCAACCCCTTTTCTAACAGCTCGTCTAAGTCAAAACTTGAGTATAGGTCTGGGTAGATGGGTGCCTGGGCGACGAAGTTATCCAGTTGCGGTGTTTCCGGACGATCTTGACAATGGTCTGTACTTGGCGCAGGGTCGTTCCCGGATTCAGGTGTAGGTGAAAATAAATCTTTCATAATATCTTGTAGCCAGGGCTCATCATGCACCAAATTAAGCATAGTACCGGAAAGTTGTTGTTCTTCATTTGCATCAATGGTCCACAAGTCTGATGTGTCAATATCCATAATGTCAGCCAGGGGTAGTTCCATGACTGAGCAATCAGATGAATTGTGAATCATTAAAAAAATAATGGGTATTTATAGGGTAAACACGCGGACGTCAGCGACGGCACTGTAGCTGTGTCGCTCAACAAAATATATTTGTGTTTCTTTGACAAGTTTAAACGCCTGTAATTTTTAAAAGAACTATCAGTGCACTTATAAAATTTATTGCAATTTGAAGTGAGGCCATTCATAGTCTAGTATTTAAAAAAAATTAGCACTCTAACGCTAAACTAGGTGATTATTTATTAATTTTTAGCGATTTTAAATAGTAAGATTAGTGTACGAAAGTGTGAAAAACCACGTATATTGGACATAAAATTCATTTTTTCTGGCTAATAATACGTGTAGACTATGGGGTTACAGTCTTATAAATAGTTCCCTAAAAATGGTAACGGATTTATCGAAAAAAATAGGACATTTTTATGGCTTGGGTAACACAGCGCTATACAGCGGGCAAAAACATATTCTTGCACTGACTGACACAGGCCGCCATCTTGTCCCACCTCCCACAACATAGACACACACACAAACAGACCGCCATCTTGTTCCGCCTCCCACAATATATACACAAACAGACCGCCATGTTGTCCCACCTCCCACTTCACCCCACTTGCCTATAAATAGCCTGTAAATTGACATTTTATTTACAAATAGAAGGATGAGTTCCAGAAGACCCCTATTTACTCATCATCCGCCGAGAGATCCAAGAAATGGTGCTTCAGAACACAGAGAAATGATTAGCAGTGAGCAGGCCGGAGGAATAACCCTCATCACCAGTTTTCAACGGGTTATTGAAGACGAGGCCAGGTTAATACAAAGCACAGAAGAATTGACACAACTCAGGCAAGTGGTAATGGCGGAAGAAGATGACCGATTGCGACGGGAAAGACAAGACCAAAACCCAGAAATAAACAGAATGGAGACCCTACAAGAGCAAGACGAAACTATTACTGATGAGGATGAAGACACACTTCCATGGTTAAATAGTAGACCTGCAATAACGCCAAGTATAACGACGACGCCTTGTGAAACTCCATTCACTTCGGAAACACAACCAAGTTCTTTGGATGAAGCCGAGATAACCCGCCTCAACACAGTGATTCAGACGATGGAAGACAACAATAATAATATGTGTGCAGAGATTAATAAACTGACCAAAAAACTGCATAAAGAGGACAAAAAAACCAAATGTAGCATCTGCACTGATCAAGAAAGCCAATATGCTGTACTCCCGTGTGGACACTTGTGTGTGTGTCAAGAGTGGTGGGTAACTCTCACCTGTGCGGGAGATGGATGTCATTGCCTTGAAGCCGGAGAAAACCATCTCAAAGTGAAGTGCCCCATATGCCGGAAACACGTGGGAGCCGTTAAACGGATTTACCGTGCATAATAAGTGTGGTCGTGTAACACTTTCCAAAGGCCCTTTTCAGGGCCAACCATCTTTCCCGGAAGAGAACTTCAACAAAAGCACAAAAATTAACATCAGACTCCATCATCCTTTCCCCCAAAAAAATCAAAGAAAAATTTTTTTTTACTATTTTTTTGAAATTATTGAAAAAAAGGGGAAACATTGCAGTGGGGGGACATGGGGAGGGGGGGAGGGAAATGGAATAGCCAAAAAAATTTTTTTTATCATTGAATAAAATGTAAAAAAAAGATTCATGGAGCCAAAAAAAATCTTTTTCATTTTATATGTTTTTTTAACAATTAAATATTGAAATTAAGAAAGGGGAGGGGTAAATTGGAGGGGGGGGACAGGGGAGTAAGCAAGGTGGATGGAATAGCCCCAATTTTTTCTTTAATAATGAACCCATGGGGTCGAGTAAGGTATCAAATTGAAGCTGAGGTGAAGGGGCATGTAATGGGCTGGATGTGGGATTGAACTATCGGCATTCTGCGCATGCGCGGCCCCCAAAGGTGTGAAAATAGACGTTTTGGCATCTAGGGAAGCCTCTAATGGACCGATGGGGTATTTGCATGCGCACAATCACCCTAATTCAACCCCATACTCAGTCCATCAGATGCTCCTTCACCTAAGCTTCAATTTGATACCTCACTCGACCCTCTACCTGCAAAAAATTTTTTTAGCTCCTTCAGGAGTGTATAAATACACTCTTTTTTTAATTTGGAGGTAGTGGGTCGAGAGAGGTATCAAATTAAAGCTTAGGTGAAGGAGCATGTGATGGACTGAGTATGGGATTGAATTAGAGTGATTCTGCGCATGCGCGGCCCCCAAAGGTATGAAAATAGACGTTTTGGCATCTAGGGAAGCCTCTAATGGACCGATGGGATGGAGTGAGGTATCAAAGTGAAGCATTCATGAAGGGCGATGTAATGGACTGGGTGTGAGGTTGACATATCGGTCTTGTGCATAATTTAAAGAATGAACACTAACAAGCATTTTTTTTTTTTAATTTTATACTATTTTTTATTAACACAAATAGAATGAACGTGTTCACAAGGGTATTGAATTTTTATACAATTATATCTGAGTATTGAATTTTTAAATACAATTAACAGTAAAAAAAACTCTGAATTTTTAAATAGTTCTGCATTTAATACAATTAACAGTAAAAAAATAACCTGTGAATTTTAAATACAATTATACGCTCTCAAGCCACTTCAATGAATGTGTATGGTAAAATGTTCTGTTCAACACTAGTTCTGTTCAATAATTCTTCAACAAGACTTGTTTGAATTCATCATCATCTTTCCGTCCTTGATGCACATAAATGTACGTGATAATGTCCTCACGTGGAATTTTGGGAGGACAGGCCGCTTCAACTCCCAGGGCTATTTGCGGCTCCGTCACGGCCTCCAGTGCTTCAGTGATCATTGCGTATGAAGGTACTCGAGTGTCCTGTGGAATTTGAGGTCTGATCAGATGGAGGACTGTGTCGATGTATTTCAGGTAAATATAGTGAGACACCTGGTAGGTCAGAGCTGAACGAATGGAACTTGCGAGACTCTGCAACTTCCGCCACGCTGTTAATTTCAAAGTGACACCCTGAGGACAGGCAACAAGCTCTTGGGTATCTAACCGTTTTCGCCATTTACGGATGTGGACGAGGAGCTGGTCATTGAAATAAGCACAGCTCACAAAGATGTCGTCACCCACATGAAATTTCGCTTCATCACTCCCCTGGTCACGAATCACCGCTTCGATGGCGTATTCAAGGGTCTCCAGTTTTTGCCAGTTGTCTAAGGTCATGGCAATATGCTTACCGGGTCTGTCGTGAAAGCCCGCCGCATTAAAATGCACTTCCTCATCTTTCACACTCACTGTTAAATAAGGTGAGAGCTCCCAAATGTCGGTGTGAGCTACCTGGTAGGCCTGTTGGATGAGGTTATTAATCTCCTGGACAGACATAGGAAGTTCTACCACCATCTGTTTTTTCTCAGGCGCTTGCGGGGTTACTACTGGCTCAATCACTGACTCAGGTATTTCTAACGGTGTTAGTCGAGGCCGTTTAGATCGTCCACCACGTTTAGCAGGTGTAGTACTCTCTGGGGTAGTACTCTCTGGGGTAGTGTGTGTACGTTTGCTAGCTGTACGCTGTTCGGTAGTGGTGTCCATCGCTAAGATATCTTCATCTTGTATAACGTCGGCTTCAAGTAGATCCGCTAGTTCTCCATTTCCCGTGATCTTCAACCCCGCCACGAAGGCTAGAAATGCATAGGGGCTAGAGCGCAGTACACCATCGATGAGGGCTGTGTTTTGTGCTGAAGAAGTTTTCTCAGCCATGATTTCGTCGACACGCTGTTGGTGGAGTATGTTTCCATCCATAAGGATATAACATATTTCTTCTACACGCTGCATCTCATCAATCAGACGAACACGGTACTTTGCAAGCCTCATTAAAAATGATGATGACGCCATGACTAGGGGCTCAGGTGGATGAAAAACTGCTACGGAGTAATAGTCTGTTAAATTTGCACTGGTAAAATCGAAAAAAGTAATAGGGATGGCCACAGCTGATACAAGCAGGCTGGATGACTGACTGGCTGGCTGGCTGGCTGGCTGGCTAGAGGTGAAGCAGACTAGAGGTGAAACAGGCAGGCTGGTCAGGTCAGGTAAGTCAGATTGAATACACCCCTACCCTAAAAATTGACTCCTTTTATACGTTTTTCTACAGGCCACCATCTTGTCCCACCTCCCACACACAAATACGGACCGCCATCTTGTCCCACCTCCCACACAACACACTAAAACGGACCGCCATCTTATCCCACCTCCCACACAACACACAAATACGGGCCGCCATCTTGTCCCACCTCCCACACGACACACAAATACGGGCCGCCATCTTGTCCCACCTCCCACACAACACACTAAAACGGACCGCCATCTTGTCCCACCTCCCACACGACACTAAAACAGGCCGCCATCTTGTCCCACCTCCCACACGACACTAAAACTCGCCGCCATCTTGTCCCACCTCCCACACGACACTAAAACAGGCCGCCATCTTGTCCCACCTCCCACACAACACACAAATACGGCCCGCCATCTTGTCCCACCTCCCACACAACACACTAAAACCAACCGCCATCTTGTCCCACCTCCCACACGACACTAAAACAGGCCGCCATCTTGTCCCACCTCCCACACGACACTAAAACCGGCCGCCATCTTGTCCCACCTCCCACACGACACTAAAACCGGCCGCCATCTTGTCCCACCTCCCACACGACACTAAAACCAGCCGCCATCTTGTCCCACCTCCCACAGTCCCTCACGCGCACATCCACAATTATATGACGTCACCACCAAGCGCAGTCAAACTACATTCTCGCATTTGATTGGTCAATATTTCACAATTGACCTCTATGACCTCTACATCCACAAAGTTCCCCCTTAAATTTTACCCGGGGGAACAAATAAGTAGGTCAATGAGCGTTTAAATGCATGCTGTATACTACTCCCCTAGTACACATGGTAATGGTTCATGAGGAATGCGACTATGTTTCGGCCAATCATCAAAGCAACATTCTATGTATACTGACCATTTGTTTACCACGACCATGGCGATCATGACAACAGATTCAAAAAAACCACAGTTGCTTGACTGAATATTTACATTATCAATAAATTATGGAAACTAAGAAATGTAAAGGAAAAATATTTAAAACAAATATCAAATATCAATCTAGGTAAACCAAGATGGTAAATCAGGGGAATACCGTGATATTATATCTGAGTTTACTGAGATTGTACCACATATATGCTGTGAAAAAAGCTGTTGTTTCGTTGATACAATTTTTTAAATATGCATTTGAATAAATTTATTTTAAACATACTACTAAATTTAGGTCAATGGATTACATCATCTTGTGGACTCAGATGACTTTCCATGCTGAGATCTATTCCATGACTTGCACAAAATTCAAGATAATCCTTTAACAAAGAGCTGCACCGATAGTGCCCACAGATGCTTTCACATAGTGGTTTGTTCATTGACTGTCTTCTCTGTCTCTGTAACATGGGGCGGGGTTTAACTATCGATCACTGAGTAAATATGATAAATAGTCTATTGATCAAATTATCTTGCACTGTATTCCAAGAAAGGACCATTATGCTTACATGATTTATGATAATTTTGACAACTTCAGACGAAAATTAGTCCAGTTAGCATAGATTACAAATATTTTCTAGGCTAAAGAGAGATGGGAAGGGAGGGAGGGAATTTGGCTTAATGTCACACTCAAGTTTGTTTCACTCATATGGTGACAGTCAGTTTGGTTGGTGGAGGAAGCCGGAGTACCCGGAGAGAACCACCGCCCTTCGGCAAGTAACTGACAAACTTTCACACATGGACTAGCTGGGCTCGAACCCGTGCCGGTTCAGCAGTGTGAGGCTAGCGGTCACCAGCGAAGCGCCTTAGACCACTCGGCCACCGAGGGCCCGTAAAGAGAGATGGAAGCGAACTGTGTCTCAGTGCACCTGTCGGTGCTATCAGCACAGCGCTTTGTCAAATGATTAACCTAAAAGTTGTGCAAGTTGGGGATTGTCGGTACATATAGTCAAATTGAAAATGTGTTTTAAACGTGAATTTTTTTTTTAATTTGGTGGGTGGTGATGATAAAAAATGCCTAGTCTTAATGAGCATAACAGTAAATTGGTAGGCTAATATAGACCTCTCCCCTTTTTTTTATCTTTTTTTTTATTTAGAGAATATGACATTATTTTTTTCAGTATGAATTATCTTCAATTCTGTCACTTTATAGCTCTCAGTTGCAATATTTCAGATATATCATGTTACCGGTACATATCCATATGAATCTTGTAATAGTCCATGGAAATAACAAGATAGTCACTGTGTGACAAATCGCGTCAACATGAACCCCACATCGGGAGCCTCAGCTCGACCGCTCTGGGCTAAAAAACATGAAAGAGACAGCGTGATTTCCCCCAGAAAGTTTGGTCAAAATAGTTCTAAATTTTAAGCTCAACTGGGCTGAAGATGTGATTACGAGAAAGTCTCAAGTATATGGCACATGAAACGATCAAAACAGCCGAGTAGTATGAAATACCGGTACAAAGAAAGATCTTTATTCTTGGGATCATCCCCAGAGGAAATCTCCGCTGTGTTGCAAGTCGCACGTGTTGTTGTTGTTGCAAATGCCCGGATACGGTAACGTCTGCTCAGCTGCACGAGAAAGCCCAGCCTTTCGTTGGAGCAAGGAAGACGTTTCTGCTGTTGAAAACTTTCAAAGACAAACTACCGGGGAGAGTAGATTGTAGAATTTACAGTTTTATTTTTGTCGAGAATAGCCGATGTTTGCCGAAATCCTCCATGGGAGTAATGGCGGCCTCCAGACCTTATCACCTCCTGAACGACAAGCTCCGCCCCCAAATGAAAAAGTGATGCGAACGGTATGGTTGGATTGATGTTGTTGTAGTTGTCGTGTTTTCACCAATATAGGCCAAACTACTGACTCCTGTGGGGCTAGTTTGTTCGGATTATTAATCAGAAATTGAGCACATTATTGTTACGTCTATGATCTGTACCCATACCAACAACTTAAGTTCCACCGTTTCCTGATTCTGCAATATTATTTTATTATTATCGCCAAACTTGGCGCAGTTTTATTTTTGGACGATTTCGCTTACATGATTATGGGCAAATGTATGATTAAGCACACCACAGAAGGATTCTCGTCAGCGTAATAAGACGATTATCGGATAGATTTGGCGCCACAGCCATTTTACTTATGCTGTCAATTGAGGTTCAGTGATAGTGAGTTTATCCTTTTTTATGGGTTGATAACTTTTCAACCACCCGAGCCACATCTATGTAGCCTCTCGTCCTCGCAAGTCATAATTCAAGCATCCCTGAGCCAGGGTTCTCGTCTTCGTGAAACAGTTTTCATGGAAATGGACCATGGTGCATCGTGATGAAAGTACCATGATGCATTCGGACATTGTACATGTACCGTGTTGTACCATGGATGATCAATGGAACGTTCATACCGATACCAAAGTGTACCTTCATGTATCATGTCTGTAACATGGCGTACAAAACATGTACCATGGTGTACCCGAGATGTACCGTAGTATTTTGAGACAGACTTGTAAACCCTAGTACTTTTTTTATTATATGGAAGGTTATATCGTGATTATACAAAACGAAGTCTCACATTCACACGTCATTATTACTCGCATTAAGAACTCCGTGTCTGTTTCATTGTGTAAATAGTTGAAAACGGTTTAGCCTACGAACGATGATCGAAGATGATCGTTAGCAGGGCATATCCCACCAAGGAATTAACCATTTATTTTTCCAAGGAACTATTCACCAGAAATCAAAAGTAAAGATGCAATGCCATGTCCCATAGGAGTTGTTACCCTCTTACCGTTGTGAAATGCTGTTATTCTGTGACGTCTTTTTACCTCCGTCGATCAGACGGAGGTCTAGGAGAGCAACGTGAAATCTCCCGCCAAATAATTGTCATATGGGGAACCCACCACTCATGGGATTTCCAATAGGGATTGCTATGGTTCCCGACGAAATTTTGAAGCCAACTTGTTGGACACTATTGAAATAATGGGGTTTCCCATTGCAATGTATTGCAATGGGCCTTGCTTCTTTAGTCGGGTTCCACCTCCCATCCACCGGGAGATTTAACATGGCGGCCCTCCAGCTTGTAGAGATGGACAATGCGATTTTTTGCCGTTTTTCTGGTAAGTTTATTGTCGCCATTTGATGTCATTACAACTCAATGATTCATAGTACACCACCCGTCATTTCTATATATCGTAAAGTATTTGTCGGCTGATGACTTATGTCGAAGCCAACCAAATAGTCCAAGTTGTTGTTGTTGCATATCAAACTGACTGACTGACTGGAAGACAACAGCACAATCGACGATGCCCTGATTTTTCTGATACTTTTTTTCTTTCAGTTGATGATATCCACCAGCCTGGTTGTTTAAAAACAGTTATTCTAAATTTTGCTGATAAATTATATTTCGGGGGGGGGGGCTATTTATCTTGGCATTTGGCAGTTGAATAATGGTTTGATTTTGCAGAAGCACCAAATTGATCTACCTGCGTGAGTCTGTAAACTTATTTAATAAAGCTGATAAATAATATACATATACTTTTCTTTTCATTTATCCTAACAGTTTAGTGACATCCACATTGTGTGCTGTGACACTTGTTGATGAAGAATAATTTGCTTGTTAAAATCTGATAATATTCTGAAAACTTATTCTGAATTGTAGCTGAAACAAAGGAGTGTCTACATTCCACATGTAGGCCTACATTATTGAGATTTTGGACTGATAGCATGGATGGAACCTTTCCCATTTTTTTTTGTGTTTTTGTTTTTGTTTTTGTTCCTTTAGTTTTAAGCCCTGGACATACCACTGGGCATTTATTTGCCATACGATCACATTTCACATGCTTTGTTCAACCCCGTGATCTTGAACCAAACAGACACTATCACTAGATGAAATAAGGAGATCATGATATACATTTCAGGTTTTACCGATGCCAAATGACTTGAACAGAAGACAATTAGACAAAAAGAAAATCAATAAATATATCAATGAATAATAAATTACATAGAAAATTTTCTTGTCTTTGCAAGGGGGACATCAGACACACTGACAACACAGATGATTCATTCAAATTTCGCCTTCCATTGGGGAGGCAGAAATATTCCTCAAACACAGTATACATATTCTCTTTTGCGATCTAATTTTCGTTTGTCAAAATATTGCTCCATAGAGAAGTTACTGAATATAAACAATCCTGTTCTAGATTATGATACACTGGATGATTATCATGCTCATGCTACTAACATGAACTCCACTCCAGCCAGTGGTCAAGATCCATCATCGTTCTTCAGAATTCATATTATTGATCACTCATAGATTGGATTAAGTTCTCATAGTACTCAGTTCTCATTTCATACTTTTGCAAATTCTTGTAACATGGTCAGGTTCCAGTGTATGACGAAAGAATGAAATATAATGAAGGCCATAAACATTTTCAATGAAGTGAGTTTTGATATTAAATATGTATACAATTGATTCCAACTTGCAGGTCATGGATTCAGCACTTCTGATATCAGATGCAACAGGACTGTTACACAATGGATGTACTGGATGAAATGGAAAAACCAAAACAGACTATTGATTGATTCAGCTGTGTCAGAAAGGTGTGGAATGACAGAGGTGGTGAAAATCAGAGCCAGCGATTGGCCACAATCCCCCTCCCCCACATTGGATATCAGCTGATTCCTCAGGAAATAAACTTTACGCATGTAATGACCACCGGCAGAGTGATACATGTGTCAATCGGTCAGACAATTTCAAGGATGCCCAGTTCTAACTTAAAACAACCATGCCGGACTTCATTCCTTCTCTCAGAATAATTGGATCTAACTTTTACAAAACCTGCAGCTCCCAATAGCTCCTGGATCTAGACCACATAAATGAAGGGATCTAGTTTATCGGTGCTATGGCAAAAATATCATGTAGAATGGGATTGTGTGGATAAGATCAGATTCATGAAAGTTGAAGTCCTGCAGCATGCTCCACAAATATCATCAAAGGTCATAGAACTTTCTGGTCTGCACCAGTGTGGATCTATACTTGTTTTTTTTTAACAAAATGATCTCCCTTGACCAGATGAGGACTTGAATGTGTCTGAAATGATTTAGCTTCTAGAAACAAAGACTTCATTTCCTGAGTAGTGGTAAAAACCGAACATATTTTGATTATTTTATTCAAATTTCAATTCCACTTCTGGTATATATACATGTATAAAATACATACAGAATGAACTGCATACAGAATAACACAAAGAACAGATATATGTATCTCATTACATTCTTAACCAAAGATCAATACCTGGGTGATTTACAAGAATACCATGGTGTTATATATTGTTATGATTGGCTTAACTTTAGTTGCTGAAGATATTTCTAATTTGAGGGTAATGGGCAATCATACAAAATTTATTTTCATAACTTCATTTATTTTCACAATAAGCAACATAATCGAGAGTAGCAAGTGAAGTTTTGCAACATAATGTAATACGCATCATGGGTCTCCTTCAGTTTAATGTAGACATATATACCCTTGAATATCTGTTACCATGATTCAGTCATAATCTTGTCTGTATTATCCCTACCTGGCCTGGGGGGGGATGGCCTCCCTACCAAACTTTCTGAGCTATCTCCGGAACGCCAAAAAATGGAGAGCTGAAACTCCGTGACTTTATAGTTTATCATATTGGGGTCATTTTGAGCCTATTCGCGTAACCCCCCAAGCAGAGGATCATGGGAGAATTCAAGATGGCGGCTGCGTGGGGTCCCAGGAAACTGATGTTTTTGTCATATTTCTTCAAAATTTCTGGTTTTCCGCGATTTCCGCGATTTCACATCACATTAATATTTACTAATTTATCATGCAGTTTTTGCGGTGAAATTGCATAAATAAAAAAATCGGAAAATCTGACAGAAAAATCGACCAAAAGATGCGGTTTTTGAAAATGACGTCACTGTGACGTCATCAAAGCGGCCATCTTGGATTTGTTTTACATTTTCTGGTAGAACTTGACCCAAGAGTATAGTGTGGTAAGTTTCAGCCCCCTAGCTCAAGGGATGAGAAAAATAATTAGGGGGGGCCACAACAGGTCCCAAAAAGCCCAGCCCAGATTTAAATTCATCTCGACAAGGAATATACATAATTATTTGATAGTATTATTAATTATATGTTGTTTATGATTAACATGAACGCTGGAATCCAGCCATTTGTTCCATATGGGCAATATTCTCATCAGCCATCACCATTCAATATGAATGTACAATTCCATGGTAATTGATACATTATGGTGAAGGTGACCTGTAACACCAGTATACAAAATTATTTCGAGCTCATTGAATCATCATCACATGATGCTGAGACAGATCAGAACGGAGTGTCGGTAAAATCAGATGTGTTTTGAAGAGGATTCTGTCAATGAGGATGCTATACTGTACACATACAAACTATGAAGTGTTGATGTGTAGGGCCTATAGCACAAAATCACAAGCAAGTTGGTAAAACTAGGCACACAGGGTCTCATTTCTGCCGCTAAATTGTTGATTTGGGTGGGGGCGTCCTCTCAGGGGGAGGTGTGGGTGAGAAGGGGCCTAATGTCTCAAGCAGAATTCCAGGTTTTCCATCAATATACTCTATTCCATACCCCAATATTTCAAGCACGTGAAATCAAGCCAAAATTATTTGTGGGGAATGTGACTTCCACATCCCTAGCTGGACATGCTAGTGGGGAACCCCCAATCTCAGGTTAATTACCATTGGTGAAGTTAACGTCCAACAAATGCAAAATTAAGATTGGCATCCGGCCCTATGTTATTCAGTGATGTATTCCCATATGGACCCTGTTGCCTCGACGGAGGTCTTTGCGCTCATCCAGCGCTTTTTAAGTTACGAGACTACACTTCACAATGCGAGCTCTTCATGGTGCTGGGTGATCATAATTTTAGTCACACTCCAAGCGTCAGCGACATTTAACATTCAAGAAAACGACCTGGGAATCAATTATGAAATCAGAACATAGATCATTGATACGAATTCAACGATGGAACACCATGTTGCCTTGTATTTTCATTGAGAACTGTTGACCGCTACACCAAACTAGCATTGGGTTTCGTGCTTATATGATCTGATCTGATGATTTAGGTTTTTCGATTACGGACGCAGAAATTCTTCATGGACGACTGCTTACACTGCGAAAAATATTGTGTTGTTTTAACACAAAATGTTTTGTGTTGAAATCCACATGGTTTTGTGTTAAACTTAATATATCAACACAAAATTGTGTTGAGTTCAATATAAATAAATGTTGATTCTTACACAATTTGTGTTATTTTCAACACAATTCTGGTGCTAAAATGGCTTCAAAACAATTTTTGTCGCACTGTACGTATGGATGTCGGATCTGATGCTTTGTATATTGCAAATTCACTTGTCAGCTGGGTAATTAATTCTGCAAGTTACGTTACCATATGTTTTATTCTCCCCGTTTAGACGAAAGCGAATGTACACGATATTTGCCATATACGAAGTCGAATAATCATGATAATGCAATAACGATTTCTGTCCTTCGTTTGTCTGCCTGTATGTTAACTTTTGCTATCTCGGTGATATTTCCAGTGCCAGGTCATGGATTGACACGAAATCCGGGAATATCTCACCCTTGGGACAATATGGATCATTTGTAGGCAATTCCAGAGTGCAGATTGGTACAACACTTTAGGTATGCCATACAATGGAACGTGTATTTTTAAGTCAATCAGCAAATCAATATCCTGAGTATATTGATCAAACAGATTCGAAAAAAATGGTGGAAGATGAAAACGTACATTTTCAATAAATTATGAAACCGTAAATCTAAGGAAAAATTTCTTTAAAGAAATCCATTTGGAGAAAAAATATTTATTAATTTTTTAATCTATTGAAAATATACGTATTCATCTATCATCAAATAGCCCACAATCTAGATGAAAGCGGATGTACACGATCTTTGCCATATACGACGTCGAATAATCATGATAATGCTATACCGATTTCTGTCCTACGCATGTCTGACTGTATGTTAATTTTGCTGTCTCGGTGATATTTCCGGTTTCAGGTTATGGATTGAGACAATATGGATCATTTGTAGGCAATTCCAGAGCGCAGATTGGTACAATACTTTAGGTATGCCATACAATGGAACGTGTATTTTTCAGCTAATCAGCAAATCGAAATCCTGAGTATATTGATCAACCAGATTTGGATAAAAAATATTTGGTGGTAGATGAATACGTACATTTTCAATAAATTATGAAACAATAAATCTAAAGGAAAAATTTCTCTAAAGAAATCGATTTGAAGAAAAAGTACTATTTAGTAATTTTCTAATTTATTTGAAAATAGACGTATTCATCTACCACCAAATTGCCCACAAACTAGGCAATTGTGAAAAACACTGAAAGTGACGGAACGCAGTCACTTTATAGGATGGTCAAGGTCTCGCAATTAGCTCAAAAAGAAACATTGAGGTCGCGAAGATGTAGTCTTGAGCCAAAGAAAAATTTCACGCGTGATAAAAAGGTATTAATAAGAAAACCCGGAAATTGTTACAAAATCTTGATGTAGGTGCTATAACTCCAACTTTTGAAGAAAGTTATACCTGCTGTTCTTCATGATATACCTCCAAATGCTTACGATGAAACTTTGGGCATGCCTCGATCATATTTTTCTTCCACCATGGTGAACTGAAAAGCTTTCCAATGTTCTGTTAAAATGTAATAAAACAAAAATTTCTATAGTTGTTAGAATTATGTGTGGTAATAGTTCTGTGGGTTATTGTTTTATTTTGGGTATATGAGAAGTCAAAACTTATACCGAGAGCCAGAACTTTTAAAAATGTCATCGCATGCATCCCGTTGTTTTTGGAACGTCATGACGTTATAGTGGCCCTCGTTCATTCATCCGACGTAGCATGACGTCACATTTGAATAAAACTTGAATGAAGGGGACCACTATAACGTCATAACGTTCTACAAACCAAGAGAGACAAGCGAGGCAAGTTTTCAAGACGGATTTATGACAGGATAACTTAAATATTGTTATTAGTACAATTTTGCAAACTATATTTGCCCCCAAAACGTATAAAAGTTATGTCACATAAGACAAGATCTATATAAGCAACAATTTAGATAAAATTAAAAGCTTTGCAGTTCACCTTTAATATAATATTCATATGCAAATATTACTATTAGCAGGTGCTGGTTAAGAAATTGAGTGTAAGCATACCATCTTCAAATAAGTCTACTTACTATATAGAACTGCATTTACTCTGAACTGCATCATCATTACATCGGGCATTACAGGTTAGATTCTCTGGGTATTCTTGCATTTACCAGGTTACTCCATGTTGAGGTGATTACTCCATCAGACTTTCATCCATTAACATCAGATGAGTTGTTTGAGCTGATCTGTCATCACAGCCCCCGAGTTAGCGTATCTAATTCCGCTTAAGCCGGTGCTAGGGGCCGTGTGGATACTTCATAGTCTCCACATGAACATCTGCAATAAAAGCGCGGCTGTGATACTAAGGCTACGGCCGAGAATCCACAGTATTCTCGCGTCTGAATGTTAGGTCCCGAGGGTTGCTTTCCTGTAGAGGCATACGGTTGCTTTTAATCGCCAGACATCGTCAATTTTCCCACCTCTTGCATATCGCTCCAATGTACTCTGATATTTAACAATCACTAACGTTTCTCATGGATGGTATTTGTCTTAAACCAATCATAACGACATACCAAAAGTATACTGGACTCCCAAAATGCATAAATCAATATACAAAGCTAGAGTCATAGCTGGTTCTAGAAGCTGCACCACCGAGCTTCGTTCAAACCTGTTGACGAGGGCCCTTCAGGAGGTAAAAGTATTTTGAGAAAGGTATTGCACCACTCTTTCTAATGGCGTCGAATGTATGTGGATATTGAAAAACTCAAAATGTCTTACGGAAGAAGTTGATGCTAAAGGTCACATACCGTACAGATATATATCCACATGGGGTTTCTCGACTCAATAATACAATCCCTCATCAGGATATTATTAACAGCCTATAAGTTCATTAATAGTATCTATTTTCAACAGAACTGATTGCCGATATACAAAATGCCAGAAGCCATAAAGCATGAATTTCTCATTAAAGATGTCTATATGAAAGTTGGCAACACAATATATCAACAGCATATTGGCATTCCAATGGGTATTAATTGTGCACCTCTGTTGACTGACCTGTATCTGTTCTCTTATGAATACGACTATATGCAGGCGCTTTTAAAAACCGATCAGTTCAAAGCCCATTCCTTCCCATTCACCAAGCGCTATATAGACGATCCTCTCGCTGTGGATAATCGCTATATAGATGACACAGTGAAGGATATATATCTACCTTCACTGGATTTGAAAGAAACTACAGATGGCCCTAACGGCACATCACATTTAGACATGTAACTCCATAAAAATGAAGCAGGCCTTCTCTCCCGTCGACTTTTCGACAACAGAGATGATTACAATTTCGACATCGTAAAGTATCCCTTTCAGAACAACTATATTCCAGAAGGACCTGCATATGGCGTATACATATCTCGCCTAGTAGCACTTGCTAGATCCTATGTTAAATATGACGATTTTAATCAACGTCACAAAACATTATTGCAAAAACTTATAAAACGGGGATATACCACAAATCGACTCCACCTAAAGTTTCTCAAATTTGGCGATACATATCGCATGCTGATAGCAAAATAGGAGCGTAGCGTGCAAGATCTATGTCGTTACATTTCGTAACTTGTGTTAAGTTCCACTTATCCCGGGGCTTTAGGCCATATGAACCGATGTGCGTCAAGACCCTCATGGTGTTCATATGAATAGGCACAATCAAAGCGTGACTGAGATACATCACTCTCTTGATGACGACTTTACTACTAATAGCATATGGATTAAGAATACTGATCAGTGATACGTATTAGATATTTTTGGAACATCATGAGGTCTTGCCGGCATCATTGAAAACTGTTGACCGCTTCTCTCTTGCATAAAACTAGCCTATGTATATGAATAAAGTGATTTCCTTTGAATTCGGTGCTAATGCTGTTATATGGATTATGGAATAAGATTCGTTAACGGAAGACGGCTGAATAAAGAATGACGGACCAGACGCTTGTAATTCTAGATCAAAAGTTGAAGGGCCATGTAGTCCCGAACCAGCAAATTACAAGCGTCTGGTACGTCATTTTTTATTTACCCGTCGTCCATTAAAGAATATCTGCGTCTATAATCCAAAGGCCTATTCCATATTTCACATAACAGCATTATTTCAAATGAAAGGTAAAGTTCAAATGGACTGTCACGATTAAGGGAGCTCCCGCTCCATGAATCCTTTAACCCAGGATAGGGTGAGTATGCAGCAATATGTATAAAAAAGAAATTTGAAGACATTTCCCCTCAGATTATCTCTTTAATATATGATAATTTGAAACTTGAAACTTCAAGATACTTCTCTGACGTTTTTATCATTGCGAATATCAGTGTATATTCTACCTTCCTATATGGATTTTTAAGGTTACGGACAAATCAAATCTTGATGCTGTAAACAGCTTAGAAATTGCCCATTAGCAGAGCATAAACCATCAATTCTTGTCCATTTTCTCAATAGAATATAATAAAGGTGATACATCTCTGTTCAATTTCATATATCATGGTATCAGAAGAATATTTTTAGCTGATATAGCTGTACAGTTCTTGTGAAAAGATTATTATCCTAGCCATTATCTGTCTGACATGAAAATACCCATTATTCATTAGGCCTAAATTAGTGTACATTTCCTGGACATGTTGGGCAGTTCACAAAAAAATATACCTGAATCTCGGTCAAGTCAGTTAATGTTTTACATAAAAATGATTAACTCACAATAGGGACAATAGAAATATATGACGAAAATGGATAGGTAGCCTAGCGGTTCTGTCTATGCTGATCGGCACTGAGTATACTGCATTTCAAAATCAACATTTTCATGTGTATTCAAACTAGAGCACCTATGTTCGCTACAACTCAAGGAGAATCTACATATTGGTCAAACTTGGAAGCATGTAGATGAATTATCGCTGGCTTTGGCCTTAAAAAACGACTGCCTCGCAGCCAGGCGAGAGTGTAATAAAAAGCTGGGTACACACATGTGTCGTGTCTCTCGTTCTTGGGTATGATTTTGTATCCATTTAAGGAGCATGGGAAGCGGAAAATTTCTGTAGCATTAAACTGCCTCAAAATTTCCCATAACAACGCAGAATTGGGAGCAAATAGCAATTTTCTTTCTGTAGGATATTGTTAGTTTGATAATTCTTCATTCGTTTTTCACTTTGACTCGAGAATAACAAATAAATAATGAATAATAATTGCAACTGAGAATCATTGACAGTTTTTGTTTTAGCACAGACCCTCTTCAAGGAAGTGACCATTGTATCTACATATACCAACCAGTACATACTGCTGTCTGTGAATTACAGCCTTTGTAAGACAAATCCTGAAAATGGAATGATTCTAACAAGGCCACCAGCCAGACTAGAAAGGGACAATGAACATGAACCCAAGCCCAGAGGTTTTGTCAGTTCTATTGATTTAACATTATTAAGACAATATGTTTGAGACAATGCAAATGTTTAGCTCACCCGTTAGCTGTATATCATAGAGGGGGAACTCAATTCAATTGTAGACTTAAACATATGATATATGATGCTTCTTATGAACAGTTGTGCACTATGTGATAAAGATGACACCCAATGGTGAGCGAAATTTATGTGTTTTTCTGCATTCCAGTCTTTCTCAATTTAACACAGATTCCAACTCTCCAATGAAATTTAGGGGCCCATACAATGTTTTAATATTTTATGTTGGAATGTAGTCAATGGTTAGGCCGTTTCGGTATTATTCATTATACCTTTACACGACTAATGACATGGACGTTTACACCAATTTATATTTGAATGCGTGAAATCAATACCATTATATGCATACTTGCTTCAAATTCAGTATAAATTCTAAATTTCAAATAAAAATTGTTGGGTGGAACGTTAACATTTACTTCAATAACACATCAAGGAGTTCAATTCATGGATAGCTCCTTTGTTTTGAAGAAAAACTGGAGTGAATTCAGACAAGGCTGACTGTGACGTCGTGTTATCTGGTTATGGCGTTACGAAACCATGACGTTCAGAATGCAGTGACATGGTGCTGGTGTGCTTCATGGCGGCGCCTAGACTGGATACAGTCCCGGTTTCATAATGTAATTTTTAGTGAAAATAAAGGGAAGTAACTCTACCTAGAAAAAAACTTGAAAAATTTTGTTTTCCATTTCTTTCATTTGTTTTTCATATTATTTATTTATTTATTCATCAAGGGTATATATTTATTAAAGGTCATTTTATTATTATTAAATAGTACATATGAAATAGAGACTCAACCAGTCTAGGCGGCGCCGCAGCTAGCACAAATGGTCATTCTAGATACGTTGTATTTACCACCAACCGTTCGATATGTCTCTCAGGTTTCAATTGTTCCCCGGTGTTTCCACTGTGATGAATAAATGTTTTAATTTCAGGATACTATTTTCAACTTCTCATCCTCTCTAAAGTGAACACGTTTCCATTAGGTGAAGCGGTTCAAGTGGAAAAGCCTAGGTTCACACCGTGGTGAAAAAGTTTGTATCCAGTTGAACAGTTTTCATCGAGGTAAATATATATGTGAACGTTGTAACCCACCCATTCCATCCAATTTTCTTATCCAGGTGGTGGAATGCGAGTAAAAACCCCTTCTGCCTTTGGGAACCCTCCAAAGTTACTCAATATACATATAAGTTCGCAAACACTGGACGATGTAGTTTGGTTACATTCTACGCCTAGCAATTATTTCCAGCGATATTATTGTCTTATATTCACGAACTCATTGAAGAGTAGCTATGAAAGCAGTTTAACTAGAGGTTATACATGTAGATATCTGAAATTTGACTTGCGCTAAAGTCGACTACCTCCATAATCCATTATCGATTGAGGATACACAGGCAGAGCTAAAAAAAGGTGTTTCCCAAACCAGTGTTTGTTGTTGAGAGCTGATCAACACCTTAAAGTGATGTTCAGAAATGATGTTGAACTTTTTCGACACTAAAATGGAGCTCAGGCCAGTTAAACACCATAATTTTGTTTGTCAACACCAACGAAGGCAATGCCATATTTTGGTGTTAACTGATAAGTGATAATACTGACTTAACATCAAATAATGTTGTTGGTGTCATATTAAAGTCAACGCCAAATTTTAGTGTAAATCAACACAATTTTCCTGGCTGTAGCACATTCATTTCAATTTGACTGAAGTTTGGGATGCCACGGATGTTGAACCTAAGCTATCTAATGTTACCATAAGAATTTTTCAATGAAGATACGTTTCGCGCATAATTATAACCCTAGCGGATGAAGTGACCTACATGGTTGAGGTTACCGTGATGGTAGTTTGAGTAGAACCGATTGCTTTCATTTCACGATGAATTTGCGATATCACTATACGTTCAAGGTATACCTGAATGTCCAATCTTTATGAAGCTGAGTACATAATACCACAGTAGAGTTCACCGGTGAAATTAACTTTTCACGAAAAATGCCGCGTTTATATTAGTCAGATAATCAGAACAGAAATATACATTTCCTGCCCAGATGACGTCATAGTAATATACCAAAAATGGGTATGTGTTCTCATATTCACATACACATGTGTTCTCATATTCTCCAACAGCGTTTCATCAGCACTTGAAGAAGTTGATCACTCACAAACAGATTTTTGAGCATTTATTTTTTAGCGTTTTGTGAGCAATTGATAATTTTTCACCTGTGACGTCATGACGTCGAATGGCAAATTCTTCGTTGGAGTGGCATTTGTCAAAGTCATGACGTTGCATTTTTGGGATTTCGTGAAAGTGATACGATACGATACGATACGAAAGTGTTACAACCGGACTGATCAACGAGCGGAGTTGCCCATAATCTTTTTGCTTGATTTTAGCAGAATTTCTCCCTTGAAAATTTTTTAGCGAGGGTGCCAATGTTATAAATTTGCATGACTAGCAGTGACGGTGAATTACGCAATACGTGAGCGGGCTATAACACCGCTTACTTGTCATTAAAAATACGTAGTAGGTCTGTATAAAGCATTTGTAAACAAACAAATCGAATGACTAACTTATTTCCTTTGTTTCAACAAGACATTCTTTATGTTCTTACTTTTTTTCTGATTTCGCCAAACAGCCGCCAGTAAATTGAGGCATCATCCTATAAACGAGCATGATGAACCCGCATTTTCTTTACGATTTTGTGAAGATCATTATCCGAAGATCAACATAAATAATAATAATAAAAAAAAGATTGACAACACTAGAAAAAGTGAGCGACCAACTTTCTTGATACACATCCCCCTGTGGCGTCATGACGTCGAAATTGCGTGGCATTTGTCAACGGCATAGTGTCGCATCGTTATGGCCGAATGAAAGTGAAACTACCGGTTGACTTTATGACGCTAACCAATGCACTACTCAGGATACCAATAAAGTCATAAACTTGTTGATCAACCAAAGCTAACATTTTGTTCGTATTATGGTAGTTTGCGGTTGCGCGGGGGGGGGGGGGGGGAGGTACTTCTGTTCATGTCATATAAAAATACCTTGGTAACCCAGCATGATTTTAGTATATGTTTGACCTTCTTCAATATGTTCAAATTGTAATGGCTTCTATAAAAAAATGACAGCATTATTGGATTTTTTTGCCGAGTTTCAGACCCAGAGACGATGAAATAGGCAGCACAGGAGCAAGCTAAAATCAATGAAATCTCGCATTTTTTGCCATAACTGAGCTAACGTTTCGTTACACAGATGTAGTAGGTCTGCATTAAACATTGGTAAAATCGAATGACTGAACTATCTCCTGTTTTCAGAAGCCTTACTCTGTTTATATTTTCCCCCCGATTTCACTAATGAGACACATGTGCCATTGAATTGAGGTACTACCATTCCGCAAACGAGCATGCGATCCCCCATCTTCTTTGTTTTTTGTTTTTTTGCAAAGATTATTATCCAAAACTGAACATATGCAAGTAAAACAAACAACAATACATTAGAAATAGTGATTGACCAACTCATACACCAATATCATATCAAAGCTTCATGCTTCTAGCTCTGAGTGTAAGATAAATATTGAAACGGTGGATTAATGCTGATTGTAAATACGAATGATTTGAGTTTTATTTATCAGATCCTGAACACCTTTTACATTCATTATTTCTTTGATATGTAATGTTCTTGGAAGACATTTCTTTTCAGGGTATCTAACGGAGACACTGAGAAACCCAGCTCTCACTGCACCAAGTACGAGACCGTTGTTTGTATGTTCCGGAAGCTGCAATTTTCACGGCTTCGTCTAGATTTCTCCGGCCTAGAACAACGTCACAGAATGCCTGCACCCCAGGTTTTGAGATCGTTCGACAAACGGCAGCAAACTCGTTTTGGAGCTTCAGGTCACAGGCCCGTTCTGATAGTCCCGCCGCTCTTCCCTAAATGTAAACAGAATCATATTGGCATTAGTCATCCGGTTAAATGAACTTTACAACAGAACATCCGTCATTATGGATTATAAGCTTCTGGTCCGGTTCATTCAAGGAAAATCCGCGTCCATAATCCAAAGACCTATTCCATATTCTATATAACAATATTAGCACCAAATTCAAAAAGACAATCATAGTATACATACACAGGCTAGTTTCCTGCAAGAGAGAAGCGGTCAACAGTTTTCAATGATGCCGGCAAGATATCATGATCTTCCAAAAATATCAAATCCGTATCGCTGATCAGTATTCTTAAATCGTGTTAAGGGGTATCTTTACCTTTCATTTGTCAGAATTCTCCCGATGCATACCATAAGCAAGGGCGTAGACAAGTTGTGAAGTTTGGGGGGGCTTAGGGGGAGAGTCTGAGAGGGGGTATCCCCCCCGCAGCGTAATTTTTTTTTTGAAGATTGATGGTAAATTGGCGATCACTGGGAGCATTTGAGCGGTAAAAGATTGTAAAAGTTGAACTTTTTTTGGCGAAAATATCCTATAACAGTGGCGATCACTACAGTGATATATACAAGTTGAAATGATCATTCAATCCGGGGTTTGCACTATAATTCAAGTTATTTCTTAGACAATACTACTTTGCCTAGATTGCAGGGGCGGTGCATTGATGCGTGGTTGACCACATGAGTTCTTGTGTTCGTCCTGAAGTTGCCAAACTTATCAAAAATGTAACCTTAGTTGTCCTTTCTCGGAATAGTAGTGAAAATTATCCATATTCATCATATTTACACCAGTTAAATAGTGACTTTGTGTCTGGGTTAGATTTTTTACCTGTATCTCTAGGGTTTCTCCGTGAAAATTATTCGAGAGTTCGTATCTCTCGTTTGTGAATAAACAAATACTGAACGCATATGGCATTCGCGGTAAATTATTAAACTGGATCCAGGATTTTCTCCATGACAGAACACAACGCGTAGTTGTTAGTGGTGCCAAGTCAGCTGTCACGGGCGTTACAAGCGGTATCCCACAAGGTAGTGTACTTGGGCCTATTTTATTCGTTCTGTACATAAACGATGTACCAGAGAAAATTCACTCCACGATAAAACTATTCGCTGACGATGCAAAAGTATTTCGATGCATATGTACAACAGATGACTGTGAGGAGCTACAGGGTGATCTTCGTCGATTGGAGTTGTGGACAGATGAATGGCTGATCAAGTTCAATCCAATTAAATGTAAACTCATGCATTTAGGGGCAAAAAATCCAAGAGTGGGATATGAAATGGCATTAGATGGTGATTTTGTCAAACTGAACGAAACTAAATTAGAAAAAGATCTTGGAATTTTACTGGACCATCGCCTACATTTCGACGAACATTGTGAGAAGGCTGCGGCAAAGGCGAACAGAATACTTGGGCTCATTCGGAGATCTTTTTCATACCTGGACAAAGATTCTACAGTTAAACTGTATACTTCCTTGGTACGTCCCCAATTAGAATACGGGAATGTCGTGTCGGCACCTTTGCTTATTAAGAGTCGTGTGGTCCTTGAAAATGTGCAGCGGCGGGCAACAAAACTTATCCATGAGATCAAGGATCTTACTTACGAAGAACGCCTCCGTGCTTTAAACTTACCCAGTTTATATTACCGACGTGTGCGAGGGGACATAATCGACACGTACAAGTATTTACACAACATTTACATGGTTGAGGAATCACCCTTCGTCTTGGATGTGAATCCTGTACACGTGGGCATAGCCTGAAATTTTTTAAAAACCGAGCTTGCAGAGCAGTGAGGAAAAACTTCTTCAGTAACCGGGTGTGTAACATATGGAATAAGTTACCAGAATCTGTGATCTCGGCACCATCAGTGAACTGTCTTAAAAACAGGCTCGACCGACACCTACCATTCTCATGACATCAGATTGTATATCTCCTATTGTCGTATACCGACGGTTTGGAGGTTACAAACTCTGACGTTGGGAGAATGACACCTACAAGCTTACCGATATTGTCAATCATCTGTGCACAACATGTTCGCAGCTGACGTAGCAGCATCACGGTGAACTGCAACAGGCCATGAGGGCCTATACAGGCAGAAGAGGATGTATGTATGTATGTATGTATGTATGAACAAATGACTGGGATCACAATAAAAAAAAGTTTATGGTGAAAAAGTTCTGAAAAAATCTGTTCAGCCAACGTGTTGACCTTTTTCGTCCAAATGGGCGATATGTGATTGAATTGGAGCACATTATTCGTTTCTCGGAGAAAATCACATTTGGTCTTTGAGTCTGATATCGCCAAACTGTTGCGTTGTTCTCTGACCGATTGCAATTAGTCTAGCCCTTCTGGTAAGCATTGTTGATGATAATGTTACTTCCCCTGTAATATGCAACAATTGAAAAAGATATGTGACAAGCTAAACATTTACTTCTCTGCTATGTTTGCTTTCTGTTTCATTCTTTCTTTCCTTTTTTTCTCTCCTTTTTTCTGTTTTTTTTTCTGTTTTTTTTCTTGCCGGACGTCAATATTTGGGGGGGGCTTCAGCCTCCCCAAGCCCCCCCTTGTCTACGCCCTTGACGCCTGCATTTATAGAAAAATGAGTTTCCGTACGTTGAGTAAAGTATTTCCATCAAAACTGTCATGAACAACTATTATTTCAGCTATCTGAAGGGAAACTCAAATGTACACTTGAAGTTCAGCCTACTTTCACTTTAGATTTGAGGTAATAGTCTCTAGTGTCAGAAATCGACATTGTGAAGGGTCCCTTTTCTCTAGCTAAGTTAAATCAGCGATACATGTGGTAAAATATAAGTAAAGAAACTGAATGCTCTACGCGTAAGTTTATTCTAAGATTGTATATTACGCTGACATGTTTGATTCGAACCCTAAAATCCCATTGAAATCTGTTTTATTTCCTATGTTCTTTCAATCATGTGCGAAACATGATTTATATGAAAAACAACACGGTTAAAATGTTTACTCTATTTTCAAGTGGCGAATCAATATTAGACTTTTATTAGGAGCTTCACTAACACTTTTTGTGCATATGAAAAGTAACGAACCTCATTACGGGAGTTGCCTAGATCATATTCATTTTTAACATTTTAAATCTTTTAAAACATTATTAAACTGGTCAGGCTAAGATAAGATGATCATGAAAAAAGGTGATCACCATACTATTTGTAGACACATTGCATCCTTTGACTTTTGAGTGGAGAAATGAGCCTGTCTTCGTGGTTAAAGTTCATTAGACTTACATGTATTTCTCAAACAAATGTATTTATTTCACCATATAGCTGGGTCAAGTCTAGAATTATCTCTCTTAATCAACTTTCGTTGCAACTTTCTGGGGGCAATTTGATTTTATTCCCAAAAGTACTCCATGGGTATTCTCTCTTAACACGCAAAAGTTTCCACGTTTTCACATGCACATTTACTGAGAAATGAACGAGACAGATGATGTCAGATGATTTGACATTTAAAAATGAGAGAGAACTCCATCACAAACACATCATAATCCGAGTTTTTATTCGGTGTTTCCTAACCTAGTTTCTCAATTTCACTTTGTCACTGTTTTCTGACAACCGGGTGACCGGGCTCTTTCGTGTGAGCGAATATTTGCGTTACCTCCCCTTGTCCGAAATTGATTTGTGTATTCGGGTACAAAATTCATTCAAATTTACCAAATGAATCCGAAATTATGCATAGAATTTATTAGAAATAACGAAATCCGCGACGAGTATGAAAAGAACATCTTATCACACTTTTACAACATGCCGGAAGTGAGCTCAAAAGATGGCCCTGTCGTCTGCAGATTGACAGCTCTCAGTCCCAGTTCGCACTGACATATCAACAAGGCTCTGTTTACACTGTTATACCAAAAAGAGAAATCGCACGTCTTTATAACTGCGAGAGAGCGTTGTAATAATTTAAATAATAGAAAATATAATGTAGTAAATAAAGTACAGCCAAATAGCCATATGGAAAATTTGATATTGCATGGTCAATGTCTATTACAAGTTTTGTGACGGTTCTCTCTGACTGAAATTTCAGTTATCGTGGTTATGGTATCTTGCGGTTTATTCTTTTCCTGCAAGTAGCTGTCCAGTTATTTTACTCAGAATGTCATTAAATGTGTGTCACCTTACATTAATATACATGTACCATGAATAAAAGAACACCTTTCTGATACAAAACTTGTTATCTAATTGAAATGGGAAAGTTAACGTTAACATTATATGACATTATGCAGTTATATAAATGACAACTTATAACTAGAAAAAAATAAAAATAAAATTATTATTTATTGTTTTTGTATCAGTCTATTTGACCTTGGTGTATCTGTTTGAATCTGTTCTCCAATGTTCCAGGTAAAATAGGCTACATGTGTAGAAGAAACATGTCCCAGAAAACAATGTTCCCTTTTCTAATATGCTTTGCTTTTGGAAAATTGCCACTTTCAAGATGGAAAACGAGAAAAATGTGTGTTGGAGCCGCAATCCTTTTCCTGATGGACATTCTTTGTATTCATACCACATAATCCATAGCGAGGGTCAAACAAAATACGTAGGCTTATTCCCTCTAGATTACCCCAACATGGCCGTCTTGTATTACATGTCTATCGCAAACTTTCTATTTCCAAATTCTCTATAATATCAATCCCCTGTCCCTGTGATCAAAGCCGACCATCGTAGTCTACTCCCCGAACGCTTCAATAGGACGCCTTGCACAGCCCATTTAGACCTAGGATGGCCCCTAGATCGTCCAAACACGCTCTTGTGCACCCATAACGTCCGTTTTCGCTACTAAGCGTCGACTGCAAACGAGCAGCATGACATCACATTCATCGAAGTCTACTAAACGAGCGCTTCAATACGAGACCCTGCACGGCACATTTGGACCCAGAATGGCGTCTAGATTACCCAAACACGTCCCTGCGTACCCCAAAACTGTCAGCCTTTTTCACTTCGCCTCAACTACGTATGCGCACCATGATGATACTTCCAGACCAAACTACCCTATCATCGTCTACATATTAAGGACTTCACAACAAAACCCTTCACGTACCCAGGACACAACGAATGGCCCTCAAAGACATCCCTGCACACTCTAACATACGCCAGCGTTCGCCACTACTCATCGATTGCGCGTCATTTCCAGTCAAACTACCGCAGTGTACTCCACGAGTGCCTCAATATGAGATAGGGCACGATCCATTTGGCCCCAGTTTAATCCACCTATACTCATTTGACGGGGTGTAAGTCCACATTTTTGGGAGTAAAGTTCGTTTTCCGCATTTTATTTCCGGTTTTACATGAATCCACAATCCCACAATGCAACTCTCGAAGGTCCATAGATCAGATGGGATCCCCAGATTTTGGGTGTATACTAGTAATCCGTTTTCCGCATTTTATTTTTTTCAGGAAAATCCTAGTTTTTCAAATGCCCGTCCATGAAGTAACCGATCTGGACGATTGCTTCTAAGACGAGATCTTGCCCGACCCCTTTGGACCAATATTGGCCCACCTGGACCCACTTGACTGGATGTGGTCCGTTTTCCCACTTTTTCAGTTTTACGGCCACCCCAGTCAGTCACGTGACCGAATGGGACCTTTGATCTGGAAGTGACCTTTGAAGCGGAATGACCTCTGATCCGGAAATGACCTCGACCGGACGTAACGTCATCCTCCACTCCAAATTACCCCGCGGATAACCGAGATTTACGCTTATATACTACTATCCCCAAACATCTACAAATACATATCCTCTCATTCAGTAAAGAGGAAATATTCCGAATATGAGTGCAAAATTTGCATATGTTCAGTTTGCAACATTCCAACTCATGGATCGAGAATATCCCAGAGTGTGTATGGCGGTGTGTGGTGGTGGGGTCAAAGGGGTGTGTGCGTGTGTAAGTGTGACGAGGAAGAGTTGGGGGGGTGAGAATAACTATTTCCCTACCAAACCTGATGAATTGATTTTCAACATTTCAAACAAAACACTATTGTTGCAATTTCTCCGCAACCCCCCGGTCAGGTAGGGTTAAGAGCAGCGATTCGACTTGCTAACGCCTCATGTCAGCCGATGCTATGCCATTCAGTCTCCATGGTTCGATAAGTTTCGGCAAAATGCTGAGTCATTGGGATTCTCATTCAAAACTGACAGTCTTTCCCTTCGTATAGGCGCTGCAAAACTTCTGTCTGCTTATTCTTTAGTGCAAAAGTTACCCCTAAGCGCTTCTTCGCATAATCTAAGGATTGTTCGAAGTCCATACTTGCTTATCTCACGTTAAACGGCCTTGTCGGTGGTATCCACGCATGAAAAGATGTACAACAGCAACAACCATGTATGCGAAGTGCGCGTGTACATATTACATCTTACGTCACATCCGCTGCTGTCAGAAAGTCAGGTACTAGGTCACGTGAATCCTGTTAGTCGGGGATAGTTTCGCGATGGCTATTGTCATATAAACGTAAACCATCGACCATCGCGCAAACATCGCCGTGTTCGGGTTGTGGCATCATCATACTGGAGCAAGACGCCATGATGCTTCAACATTAAATTTTCGTATAACAATTTTTTTCAACAGGCTGTAGATGTGAGTATGCATACCACTAAAACGCAAGAAAGACATTCGATGTCTGTTAGGGAAATCAGAACCTTAATTATAGACATGCTGTTCAGCACTATTCGACAAAACAGTCGCCGTTATTGCTCGTGTAGCTACTATTCTTTGACTTCACATATATAAATGTATGATTCCGTACTTACGCAGTAATAGCAAATGTCGTGTTTGTTGCATGCAGGATAAAACTTGTCTTTGTCATAGGATCTTATGTCCCATCTTCTGCCGAAAACACATCCATTCGCCGAGCCTCTTGTACAGTAGTCTGTTGATGAATGCCTTGCGTGACATAACCCGACTATGATTGAGGCGAACAATCCAAGGAGCATTATACTGTGCATCACGAAGCCTGAAACATTAGAACAAAGTACCTAAATCAAGATTTCCGTAATACCGGTATTTTACGCATCATGCTTGGTCATTGAGCGTTGATGTCAAGAAATGCCAAGTTTATAATACGTTTTTATCATTTGGATGAAAACATGTGAGCTTTCCACATTCTGTCAGTCCACCTGTCCACCCCCGTCACCCCCCCCCGTCATTGGAGAATGATACAGCTTCCATTTATCAGATTGATTTTTGATCCAGTAAATCAAATGTATTGTCACTGCAAGCGGAACACACAATACTTGATAATACGTGAGTGTAGCCATTTTTGGAAGCCAGGCATATCAATAACTAATAAGGCTATGGTTGTCAGATCTCATATTGGTGTGTCAGTTAGTGTCACAAGTCGCCACTCAACGCGCACGATAGAGTGCCAACGTTTTTGACAGAGCCATACGAGCCAAGTGGGTAAGAGAAAATATTATATGGCTGGTTCGTGACGTCATTACCACGTGAGACTCGGGTGAGGCTAATTAACCCACTCGCCGAACAGGCAGCCGGATCAAAAATGTCAACCGACATGAATCGAGTGCATCCAGATGCTGTAAAACTATTTAATTTTCATGCAGAATATTAAAATAAACTTTCGATTACATATTTCCATAACTGTAAGTTGGTCAATACGATCGTTCGAATATAAACACAAGCGAGAATCTTGCAAGATTGCATACCTCAGTTTCTGATGTCGAAAAGACATCATGATATTCCGGTAGATACTTCATGTAGGCAGCTATTGTCCGAGTCTTTGTGCAGCTGAAAAGGCTCAAGTCTAGACATATTGTTCTCTCTAGACTTGGCTATTGTATGCAGTGTCTCGTGAATCTTAAATGGAGTATGAACCGATATTTCAATATCGCCAAATCCGCATCACTGATCTGTTTTCTTTTTCGCAAATCATATTCTAAGTCATTTTCTTGAGTATCGTATTGCAGTCACGCTTTGATTGTTCATGCTCGTATAAACCTCATTACATGGAGATCTGGTATTACACGATGTTCACAAGGCTACTAATCCTGGACTAAGTGAAAGTTTCGAAACGTGGAACCGAAGATGTATGCACAATATGATGATATCTTGCTATCAGTTTGAGATATTTATGACTAAATATGAAAAACTTTGAGTAAAGGTGCTTGGTGGTATAGCCTTGTTTTGTCAATGTTTTGTGTCGTTGATTGAGCACGCCACATTTTATGATATTGAATGATATTAGACGAGTTATAAATATACGCCTGTTGCAGGCCCGTCCGGAATATTTCTTTCCAGGAAGGGTTAGGTAATAACGAGGATATTGGAATTGCGTTATTGTGTCGTCGACTTTCCACCTTAACAGAGTTATAGATCTAAATGTGATGGATAATTTCCGCCAAATCCACTGAACGTGGATATATATCCTTCAAGTGATTATCTTGAAAATATCATATATAATATACTGTTTGATGGATGACGAGGAACAGATTATGGAATGGTATTATACTGTTTGATGGATGACGAGGAGCAGATTATGGAATGGTATTATACTGTTTGATGGATGACGAGGAACGGATTATGGAATGGTATTATACTGTTTGATGGATGACGAGGAACAGATTATGGAATGGTATTATACTGTTTGATGGATGACGAGGAACAGATTATGGAATGGTATTATACTGTTTGATGGATGACGAGGAACAGATTATGGAATGGTATTATACAGTTTGATTGATGACGAGGAACAGATTATGGAATGGTATTATACTGTTTGATGGATGACGAGGAACGGATTATGGAATGGTATTATACTGTTTGATGGATGACGAGGAACAGATTATGGAATGGTATTATACTGTTTGATGGATGACGAGGAACAGATTATGGAATGGTATTATACTGTTTGATGGATGACGAGGAACAGATTATGGAATGGTATTATACTGTTTGACGGATGACGAGGAACGGATTATGGAATGGTATTATACTGTTTGACGGATGACGAGGAACGGATTATGGAATGGTATTATACTGTTTGACGGATGACGAGGAACGGATTATGGAATGGTATTATACTGTTTGACGGATGACGAGGAACGGATTATGGAATGGTATTATACTGTTTGACGGATGACGAGGAACGGATTATGGAATGGTATTATACTGCTTGACGGATGACGAGGAACGGATTATGGAATGGTATTATACTGTTTGACGGATGACGAGGAACGGATTATGGAATGGTATTATACTGTTTGATGGATGACGAGGAACAGATTATGGAATGGTATTATACTGTTTGATGGATGACGAGGAACAGATTATGGAATGGTATTATACTGTTTGATGGATGACGAGGAACAGATTATGGAATGGTATTATACTGTTTGATGGATGACGAGGAACAGATTATGGAATGGTATTATACTGTTTGATGGATGACGAGGAACAGATTATGGAATGGTATTATACTGTTTTATGGATGACGAGGAACAGATTATGGAATGGTATTATACTGTTTGATGGATGACGAGGAACAGATTATGGAATGGTATTATACTGTTTGATGGATGACGAGGAACAGATTATGGAATGGTATTATACTCTGATGGATGACGAGGAAAAGATTATGGAATGGTATTATACTGTTTGATGGATGACGAGGAACAGATTATGGAATGGTATTATACTGTTTGACGGATGACGAGGAACAGATTATGGAATGGTATTATACTGTTTGACGGATGACGAGGAACAGATTATGGAATGGTATTATACTGTTTGACGGATGACGAGGAACAGATTATGGAATGGTATTATACTGTTTGACGGATGACGAGGAACGGATTATGGAATGGTATTATACTGTTTGACGGATGACGAGGAACGGATTATGGAATGGGAATGGTATTATACTGTTTGACGGATGACGAGGAACGGATTATGGAATGGTATTATACTGCTTGACGGATGACGAGGAACGGATTATGGAATGGTATTATACTGTTTGACGGATGACGAGGAACGGATTATGGAATGGTATTATACTGTTTGACGGATGACGAGGAACGGATTATGGAATGGTATTATACTGTTTGACGGATGACGAGGAACAGATTATGGAATGGTATTATACTGTTTGACGGATGACGAGGAACAGATTATGGAATGGTATTATACTCTATGACGGATGACGAGGAAAAGATTATGGAATGGTATTATACTGTTTGACGGATGACGAGGAACAGATTATGGAATGGTATTATACTGTTTGACGGATGACGAGGAACAGATTATGGAATGGTATTATACTGTGTGACGGATGACGCGGAACAGGTTATGGAATGGTATTATACTGTTTGACGGATGACGAGGAACAGATTATGGAATGGTATTTTACTGTTTGATGGATGACGAGGAACAGATTATGGAATGGTATTATACTGTTTGATGGATGACGAGGAACAGATTATGGAATGGTATTTTACTGTTTGATGGATGACGAGGAACAGATTATGGAATGGTATTATTCTGTTTGATGGATGACGAGGAACAGATTATGGAATGGTATTATACAGTTTGATGGATGACGAGGAACAGATTATGGAATGGTATTATTCTGTTTGATGGATGACGAGGAACAGATTATGGAATGGTATTATACTGTTTGATGGATGACGAGGAACAGATTATGGAATGGTATTATACTGTTTGATGGATGACGAGGAACAGAATATGGAATGGTATTATACTGTTTGATGGATGACGAGGAACAGATTATGGAATGGTATTATACTGTTTGATGGATGACGAGGAACAGAGTATGGAATGGTATTATACTGTTTGATGGATGACGAGGAACAGATTATGGAATGGTATTATACTGTTTGATGGATGACGAGGAACAGATTATGGAATGGTCTTATACTGTTTGATGGATGACGAGGAACAGATTATGGAATGGTATTATACTGTTTTATGGATGACGAGGAAATGTATCATGTTCCGGGTATTATACTTTCGTCGATATTACGAAGAACGGATTTATGGAAATTGTATTATTATACTGTTTGATGGATGACGAGGAACAGATTATGGAATGGTATTATACTGTTTGATGGATGACGAGGAACAGATTATGGAATGGTCTTATACTGTTTGATGGATGACGAGGAACAGATTATGGAATGGTATTATACTGTTTTATGGATGACGAGGAACAGATTATGGAATGGTATTATACTGTTTGACGGATGACGAGGAACAGATTATGGAATGGTATTATACTGTTTGACGGATGACGAGGAACAGATTATGGAATGGTATTATACTGTTGACGGATGACGCGGAACAGGTTATGGAATGGTATTATACTGTTTGACGGATGACGAGGAACAGATTATGGAATGGTATTTTACTGTTTGATGGATGACGAGGAACAGATTATGGAATGGTATTATACTGTTTGATGGATGACGAGGAACAGATTATGGAATGGTATTTTACTGTTTGATGGATGACGAGGAACAGATTATGGAATGGTATTATTCTGTTTGATGGATGACGAGGAACAGATTATGGAATGGTATTATACAGTTTGATGGATGACGAGGAACAGATTATGGAATGGTATTATTCTGTTTGATGGATGACGAGGAACAGATTATGGAATGGTATTATACTGTTTGATGGATGACGAGGAACAGATTATGGAATGGTATTATACTGTTTGATGGATGACGAGGAACAGATTATGGAATGGTATTATACTGTTTGATGGATGGCGAGGAACAGATTATGGAATGGTATTATACTGTTTGATGGATGACGAGGAACAGATTATGGAATGGTATTATACCGTTTGACGGGTGACGAGGAACAGATTATGGAATGGTATTATACCGTTTGACGGATGACGAGGAACAGATTATGGAATGGTATTATACCGGTTGACGGATGACGAGGAACAGATTATGGAATGGTATTATACCGTTTGACGGATGACGAGGAACAGATTATGGAATGGTATTATACTGTTTGACGGATGACGAGGAACAGATTATGGAATGGTATTATACTGTTTGACGGATGACGAGGAACAGATTATGGAATGGTATTATACTGTTTGACGGATGACGAGGAACAGATTATGGAATGGTATTATACTGTTTGATGGATGACGAGGAACAGATTATGGAATGGTATTATACTGTTTGACGGATGACGAGGAACAGATTATGGAATGGTATTATACTGTTTGACGGATGACGAGGAACAGATTATGGAATGGTATTATACTGTTTGACGGATGACGAGGAACAGATTATGGAATGGTATTATACTGTTTGACGGATGACGAGGAACAGATTATGGAATGGTATTATACTGTTTGACGGATGACGAGGAACAGATTATGGAATGGTATTATACTGTTTGATGGATGACGAGGAACAGATTATGGAATGGTATTATACTGTTTGATGGATGACGAGGAACAGATTATGGAATGGTATTATACTGTTTGATGGATGACGAGGAACAGATTATGGAATGGTATTATTCTGTTTGATGGATGACGAGGAACAGATTATGGAATGGTATTATACTGTTTGATGGATGACGAGGAACAGATTATGGAATGGTATTATACTGTTTGATGGATGACGAGGAACAGATTATGGAATGGTATTATACTGTTTGATGGATGACGAGGAACAGATTATGGAATGGTATTATACTGTTTGATGGATGACGAGGAACAGATTATGGAATGGTATTATACTGTTTGATGGATGACGAGGAACAGATTATGGAATGGTATTATACTGTTTGATGGATGACGAGGAACAGATTATGGAATGGTATTATACTGTTTGATGGATGACGAGGAACAGATTATGGAATGGTATTATACTGTTTGATGGATGACGAGGAACAGATTATGGAATGGTATTATACTGTTTGATGGATGACGAGGAACAGATTATGGAATGGTATTATACTGTTTGATGGATGACGAGGAACAGATTATGGAATGGTATTATACTGTTTGATGGATGACGAGGAACAGATTATGGAATGGTATTATACTGTTTGATGGATGACGAGGAACAGATTATGGAATGGTATTATACTGTTTGATGGATGACGAGGAACAGATTATGGAATGGTATTATACTGTTTTATGGATGACGCGGAACAGATTATGGAATGGTATTATACTTACTGTTTGATGGATAACGAGGAACAGATTATGGAATGGTATTATACTGTTTGATGGATGACGAGGAACAGATTATGGAATGGTATTATACTGTTTGATGGATGACGAGGAACAGATTATGGAATGGTATTATACTGTTTGATGGATGACGAGGAACAGATTATGGAATGGTATTATACTGTTTGATGGCATTTTTGTAATTTCTACATGTACATGTAGTCGTATTCGTCCTTATTGAATGTTTTATGTTTTGAGAGCGATGTGGCGCATTGATCTAGAGCGTTTGTCCCATTTGTGAAATTGGTTGATGACATCATTGTCACCTCAGTGCACTATGCAGTTTTCCAGTTAGAAGTATTTTCACTGAGTGCAAGGACCCCTAAATAATTCTGCATAGCATATGTTGTGTGTGACGTAAAAATCACGCCATACTCAAATGTGTTGGACAACCTATAAAACTTAGAAAGAGTTATTGCTCTAACGAATGACTCTCTCGCCGTCTTCAAAATAGAGTGGGTCCTCTAGTCGATCTGTGATCTAACTTTAACGATATTACATTAATCAGATAAAGGTACCGAATCATACAATCATAATTGCGTGTTTACAATCAATTATAATTTACTGTTTCCAGTGGAGAGTACTGACTTCGAACAAATGCTATTATCAGTAAGTCGGGATGTTGGAATATTCAACCCTGTAAGCTCTTGGGCATAGGGTATTGTAAGAGTTGCTGTAAATCCCGACTCACTACAAGCAATAAGTGCTCAACGGCTGAAAGAAAAAAAGAAACCCCTCAGTTGACTTTGAGAGCATTCAAAAAAGATGTTCCCAGCATGCCTAGCGCTGTCGCCATATATAGATATGTGAAAATAGCAAGCGTCAGATTCAATATTCAATATTTAGTCGTCGTCGCTAAAGGAATTTCCGCGTCAATGATCCAAAGACCTATAAATATGCATGGAATAAAAATAATGAAAAGACAAGATGGTTTCCTACTAGAGATAATCGCTCAACAATTTTCAATGTTGTCAGCAAGACATGATGATATTCTTCACATAAAATCCTAATCACTGACCATTGGTCTTTATCCAAATGAATTCCCAAGTTTTTTCCAGAGTATCTATCTTATTCACACGTTGATTGTGTGCATGCTCATTTGAAGACCGTGGAGATGTTAAACACATGATAATCAAACGGCCATTACCCCGGGTTAAGCGGAATTAGACAAGTTACGATACGTAGCGCCAGCTATCTTGCACGCTACCATCGTACTTGCCGTCAGGGTGTGATAAATTGAGAAACTTTGGTGGTATAGCCCTGTTTGAAAAGTTTGGAAAGTCCTCGTTAATCACCTTCAATTAAATTAATTTCTGTAACAGTATAACAATAGACAGGTTATTAACATATTAGCACACTACATAAGGTAGACAAGTACCGATTTTTTCGGAAGCAACTGAATCAAATTACTATCTCCGACTTAGTCGGTAAAAGTATTTGACGCACGACGTCGATGAGCTACCATGTGACAACAAATATTGGATGTTTATTGGTTGAAGAGGATATACCAGATAATCAACAATGGATGATTTCTATGAGAAATGGAGACCTCTGTTAGACATCGTTGTAGATTACGATTATGAAACAATTAATTAAAGATCTGGCGATGGGATCAATTATTAAGCATGTACTCATATTACTTGTATTAGATAATACGGAAATCATATTGCCAGAGATATGCAAAGATCTGTGTCTTCAGGAAATATTATACCGCCCGCAATCACTAAAGTTTGTCAAGATATAGCGTATTTTCGATTGTATCGTCCAGGGAACATAATCGAAACATCCAAAGACTGGCTTTTCTTGAAATTCAACTACTTGGATAAAGGACTGGATATTATTAATTTACCGCGAATCCTGAATGATCCAGAGGTACGCAGCGCAGTACCAAATTATTTTAAGTTCACAGAACCTCCTTGCATTTCATGTAAGTATACTGAATCTATAGCCACCAAAATATTCAATTACTCTAATGCTGTCAAGGAGTTTGACTGGAATTTATACACGTTTGGAGGCTATAGTTGTGATTGTGAATCATTGAACTTTATCTCTACACCATGCAAGCATGTTATGACTGGTGATATAGTGAGTGATGAAGACCTAAAACACCCCTGATGAAGGGACCTAAATATAGAGAGCCGAGAAAAATAAACCTGAAGGCGGAACAGAGATAGTCCTGACTGCAATGACAGAGTATGTCATTGAGTGGTCAAAGCGAGAAAAAGTTGAACCTACAATAATCGCTGACTGGCTGGACCTCACCAAGAACAAGGTCGTTGAAGCAATCTGCCATATTGACAGCAACACCGTTCTCCAAGCAAAACAAGTACTGAGAAACCTCAGTTCACAAGAAGTTCTAACAAAGTAAATTCGTCATAGTCCCAGCAGACAAAGCTCCAAATAATATAATATTCATATGTAAATATTACTATTACCAGGTACTGGTTAAGGAATTGAGTATAAGCACACCATCGCCGAATATGTCTACTTATTCCCAAACAGCAATTACTCTGGAAGATTTATTTAACAACCACAAAACGTTTCTCAAGGAAAGAGGTATTTGTCTTCCAACCACTCGTAACGATATACCGAAAGTGTACTGGACTCCCAAAACGCATAAATCACCATACGAAGCTAGATTCATAGCTGGTTCTAGAAGCTGCACCCCCCAAGCTTCTTTCAACACTGTTGAAGAGGGCCTTTCAGGAGGTAAAAGCACTTTGGAAAAGGTATTGCGTCACAATCTCTAAGAACTCTGGCAATGGATACATGTGGATATTGAAAAACTCAAAATGTCTTACGGAAGAACTTGATGCTAAAGGTCACATACCGTACAGACATGTATCCACATGGGATTTCTCGACTCTCTATACTACACCCTGCAACTCTCTATACCCTCTTCGGGACCTTATTGTCCGTCTTAGTTCATTAATAGTATCGGTGTTCAAGAAAATTTATCGTCGATATATTAATGTCAGAAGCCTTAAAGCATTCTTTAGCTCTACTATATGCACGGGATATCATTCATGGGATGTCTCTTTGTTTATAGAGTTGCTCGAATTTTTCATTAATAATATCTATGTGAAATTTGGCAATACAATGTATGGGTATTCCAGTGGGTACTAATTGTGCACCCCTTTTGGCCGATCTATATCTGTTCTCTTTTGAATACGACTATATGCAGATGCTTTCAAAAACAGATTATTTCAAAGCCCGTTTCTTTTCATTCACCGAACGCTATATAGAAGATCGTCTTGCTTTGGATAATCGCTATAAAATGATGCAGTGAAGGGTATATATCCACCTTCAGCGGATTTGAAGGAAACTACAGATGGCTCTAGAGGCACATCTTATTTAGACGTATATATCTATAAAAATGAAGCGGGCCTTCTCTCTCCGTTGGCTTTACGGCAAAATGGATTATTACAATTTCTACAGCGTAGACTATCCCTATCTGGACAGTAATATACCAGAGGGACCTGCATATGGCGTATACATATCTCGCCTAATATCATTTGCTAGATTCTGTGTTAAATCTGACGATTTTAATCAACGTCAGAAAACATTATTGCAGAAACTTGTAAAACAGGGTTATATCATCAAGCGCCTCCACTCGAAGTTTTCAAATTTGGCGATACATATCGCATGCTGATAGCAAAATACGAGCGTAGCGTGCAAGATCTATGACGGTACGTTTCGTAACTTGTGTCTAATTCCGCTTAACCCGTATGAACCTATGTATTTCAAGATCCTCATAGTGTTCATATGAACAGATACAATCAAAGCGTGACTGAGTTATATCATACTCTAGATAACGACATTACAACGTATATCATATGCATTAAGAATACTGATCAGCGATACGGATTTGATAATTTTGGAACATCATGATGTCTTGCTGGCATCATGGAAAACTGTTGACCGCTTCTGTCTTGCAGGAAATTAGCCTAGTTTTTTTTGTTTATTTTGATTTATCCTTTTAATTTGGTGCTAATGTTATTATATGAATTAGGTCTTTGGGTTATGGACGCGGAAATTCTTTAATGGTCGACGGTTGAATATTGAATGACGCACTAGACGCTTGTGTTTTGCCTTATGCAACTCTATCACGCCACTGTAAGGCTGCCACTGGGACGTCAAATCATCGTACCTGATGGAAACCCAGAATGTTTTGCGCTGAGCTCCATTTGCCCATGAGGACGTCTCGGCATTTTCTGCAAAATTCTTGCAGAATATAAAATCTGTTCTATCTAACTCTTGTCTTAATCACAAAACTTGTACGTATATTGAAATGCACCAAACAGTATTAAATATATTTAAAAGCGTCAATGCCACTTGGTTTGAAGGTGGAATTTTACAAATTATCATAAAACTATACGATTTGAAAGATATATCGGTGAGTACCGGCTGATATCTGTTCGCTCAGGTAGACGGTCGCTACTTTCGTTTAGCCTGACGGCAGATGACCTCCGGTAAAGACCTTCATGATTCGCTGACAATGCGAAGCAGAATGTATTGAATGCTCGTTAGAGCTTGGTTCAGTGCCTTGTCCAGGGCTTAAAAAAAGAAAGAAAAAAGAATATATTGGTTCCAGTTTAGTTCGAACTCGTCCTGGATTGCTCACGACACGAGAAATCAAAACAATTCAATCAGTCACCTGCGACGAAGTTGTGAGTACATGTTGGTGGCATATCTAGCCGATTGCTTGTGATCCCGTCCAGTTTTTGTCACTTACAACAGAATCGCGAAGGTGTGCGCCGGTGTTAATGAATGATTTTAATTTCTTCAAATTAAATAGCTCACTAACAGATCACAAAATTCATCCCTAAATTGAAGTGTCAAATTGGGCTCACAATATATAATTTTATAATACAAACCTCAGTTGTACACATTGCATACAATATATAAATATCCAGTGAACAAGCACTGAAGGGCATTTCATTCGTCTAGATAAGGAATACCATTTATGATTAGAAAATGCAATCTCGATAGCGGAAAATCCCTGAGAGAGATAACTAACAGTCTGGATCAATACTGCTCAATTTACTTCGAGTTGTAATGTTTAAAACTAGTTTTGAACCATAAGCATTGTAAAAGATTAAACAGCATGCCTTCAAATTAAAATAGTATTCATGCTATTAGGGAAGATATAATATCCTTGATTCTAAACACAGGCCTCGATCATTTAAAATACCAAACTTTTCAAAGACCATTCCTTCTGATTCACCAAATGACTAAATACTTGTATGGATAGCAAAAGCAAGTCGCTGCGATCTGTATCTGGTAGTGTAACGAAACTAATCTCTTATCGAATATTCATGTAATGAAAGACAGAGAAATGCCTGTGCAGTTATCGAAATTCTCTAGCAAACTTCAAATTTTGAAAGATCACGGCGCGATTTGAAATGAAATGGATAATCTCTTGTGTAAGACATTTTTGAAATATAAAGCAATACTAGGCTGCTGGGGATAAGTAATATCTGACACCACATACTTACCTTGAGAGATTTCAGCAACACTTCAACAATCCCGTTGAGACGAGAGAAAGAGTATAAGAAATCGTTGTCTCACGAATGCTTTTATAACAAATCCACATGGGAATTAAGTATCATCAGCCAGTTAGATTGTTATCTTCTTTCCCTGTAGTTTTGTTTTTAGCAAATCGAAATATATCTCACAGAAAAGTGAATTTTGTCTTATTATCAATCTACATCGTTATCTATTCCTTTCATGGGCAGTCATGCACACATATGGCATACGCACACTTCACTAACAGGATGGTACGATAAACATGTGTACACTGACACAATTGTGTTGGATAAGCCACAGGCTAAGTAAAGACGTACCAGTCTCAAACTCGTAACTCAAAATATCTTCATGATTGGCATGAGGCGAGAGTAGACGTACGCCGCTCGAGCTCCCGGGCCAAGCTAATTACACTGGAATTGTTATGAATGACTGACTGCATGCTTTAACCCGACGATTGTGCTTTATGCTTGCTTTACCGCCTACGACCCACGCTGCATACTGGCTTTATTCACTTATACGCTAAGTGCTGGACTTTTTTACGGCTGCTGATATCGTTTCTGACATTGTACGTATTATTCCAAAACAAGCGTATTATCTGGAAATCTGCCTCATCAAATATGCCTAGAGATTCGACCAGGAAACCTGGCAAACCATCTGCCTCAAAGAACGACCAGGAAGACCAGCCTGAGGGGGGTCATTCTTCTGAATCGTCCACCAACGAAAATGAACTGGAAACTTTCATGAAATTCATGAAAAATTCGGTGAGTGACATTCAATTTTCTCTAAATAGGGTCGAAAAACAACACCAAGACTTTCTAGAGAGGGTAGTGTCTGTTGAACGAAAACAGATAGATCTCCAAAAATCAATTGAATTCTCGGACAACGAGTTTGCAGCACTAAAAAAGGAACAGTCCGTAACTCAAAACGCAATTTCGGAGATGAGAAAACATATCATGAACTTAGAAGAAGAAAATCGACAACTTAAAGAACGGGTACTAGACCAAGAGTGCCATAGCCGTGGTTTTAACCTCCGCTTTGGTGGAATCCCAGAATCTCCCGGAGAAAATCCCACCCAAATTGTGGAAGACATCATCCAGAAAAATGTAAATCTTGGAGGCATAAAAATTGAAAACGCCCATCGGCCGAGTGGACCCAGACGAGAAGGAGTAACCAGGCACATAATTGTACGGTTTCTCTGCCGGCCCGAGCGACGCACGGTTCTCATGAAAGCCAAGGATGTGTTCAGGGGTAACAGGGACAGCACTGTATTTGTTACCGACGACTTAACCCCCGAGGACAGAAAAAAGAAAAATCTATTTCGTGAGCACATGAATAAATGCTTCCAAGAAGGGAAAAAAGTCAGGTTCACAAGAGGAAAACTGTTTGTAGATGGAAAGGAAGTCAGTGAAAGTGCGATATAATCAGAGGAATTACAAACAAAAACTAGCGTATTGTAAATAGTGAAAATATGATCATCTTCTTGTGAACTGTTCTCAGCTAGTTCCTAATGTATATGCATACTGTGTCACAAATTGATGTTTGATGAAAGTACGACTTTATACTGATGTGTTGTTTGTTAAAGATACGATTTTGTGATATGTTGATTTCGTATTCCCTTTCAAAATGTTTGTGCTTAAGCCGTTTCTTTTGCACCAGGTTGTATTAAAAACAAGTCATGTTCCTTCGCAATTGATATCCTGGTTTAACATCCACTGAATGTTACTCTTTTGTCTCATTTATTTAGATTTTTTGTTTTCTTGGTTCCATCTTGCTGATTTTCCATCTGATATTGAGGTTTTCGTCCTACTCATTTTTTCCTTTAGCTAAAGGTATATTTTCTGGTCTGCAGGTACCTTTATATTATGTGTTCCTAGATTTGTTCAAGTATATGTCAATTTATCAGATCACTATACAGTGCAAAACCTGTTTAATTGACACTATCACCTCTAAGTAAACCTATTATGATCAGCCCCTCGCCCAACCCATACACTTGGTATGATCTATTCTTCATCGTACTAAAACATGCTCATGTCTTCAAGCATGCCCTTTCATTAACCCGCATTAATTAACGATCACTACTCAATAATCCTTTATTCAACTGAAATCCCGACCAGTTCGCCAATTTCCATAGAAGTCCAGATATCCACGCACGCATGTGTTTCTTTTCTATTCATTTCGTTTCATTTCCCTGATCCTGTGAATTTACGCACGGCTACTGTGAAAATAATACCTGCCGTTTTCCAGTCCAACATATTTTCTGATTGGAGCAAAAATCTAAAAATGTCCACTGCAAGCTTGCCTTGATAGTTAGTCAAATACACACACAATTAAAGGCCCGGGCGGCCAGAGCTGTCCGTGAGCTGCAACATGCACGCTATGGCGTCTGTTAAGCTCTTGTTTTTATTTCTCTTGTTTTTGTAATATTTTCTATTGTTAATAGTCCTGTTTAGGACCCTGTTCTTAATCCATTCTTTATTCTCTCTTATGTCGAGAACAATGACCACTGTATTGTTGTATATACTTACTTACATTGCTTTCACACTTAATTGTATTATACCTAAGACGTTACGCCTGGATATTCAAGTTAACATGGTTTCTTCTTTGCATGTGATTGTAATAATATCCACTCATATACCTATGTACATATATATTTTACAAAACCCATTGATCAATCCATGTCTCTTCTTGAACATCTACCCTTTTTCCACGAACAAGATATTGATCTAGAGGCAGATTTAAATCCAGACGATGACACTTTTCTAGCTGACTTTGAAAATATGTGTTTTAATCCCTTACAGCTAAATATCCCTGAAAATTCAAATTATGTCACCGACGATACTGAAGGGGAACTATCCCATTGGAATGAAATAAGCTCCTATCAGTCAAATTACTACTTTGAAGATACCTTCCGATCACATATCAGCTCGAATAATCTCTCCGACACTTCAACATTATCTGTTATCCACTTCAATGCTAGAAGCTTAAAAAAACACTATACAGAAATCATTGCGCTCATACAGAACTTGAATTTTCGCTTCACCGCAATTGGAATTTCCGAGAGTTGGCTGGACCCAGCCACGGAAGAACTTTATATCATTCCTTGTTATAAACCGTTTCCTCTATCAAGGCAACAACGTAAAGGGGGTGGGGTCATATTATATATTAGAGACGATATTATGAAATGCTCAGTTCGAAATGACCTTTCCACTATTGATCCTAATGGAGAATTTGAATCACTTTTTGTTGAAGCTTCAGATACTCACAATTCTTACATAATAGGTATAATTTACCGACCCCCCTGGGAAAAATGTAGATTACTTTAATACCAGGATCCTGGATACCCTCAACACACTAAAACCAGAAAAAAAAGAAATGTGTCCTCATGGGAGACTTGAATATTGACCTTTTTAAGACATCTACACATGGACCATCCAAACAATTTTACGAAACTATGAAATCGTTTTATCTTTTTCCAAAAATTACTAAACCAACTCGTGTCAAATCACGTTCTGCGACCCTAATTGATCATATATTCACTAATTTCCACGAGGATGACCGTTGTTCTGGCATACTCCTCTCCGACATCTCTGATCATTTTCCAGTGTTCCATATCAGCCAATGTGACCATACCTTTACTACTAAAGAACAAACTATAGTATACCGTCTTATCAATTCGAATCAACAATGTTTATTTAAAGAAAAGCTAGAGAAAATTAATTGGAGCAATGTTACTGAGGAAGTTTTAAACGTAGATGAGGCTATGGGTACATTCATTGACAATTTTACCCCAATTTACGATGAGTGCTTCCCTGTCCGCACAAAATCTACTCCCAAACAAAAAATAAACAAACCTTGGATAACTCCTGGAGTTATTAAATCAATACACGAAAAAAAACAAATTATATCGCCTACATTTAACCAATAAACAACCTGAAAATACTATGCAGTATAAGCTATATAGGAACAAACTGAACCATACACTGAGGCACGCCAAGAAAAAGTATTATGAAGATGAATTTAACAAACACAACAATAATATCAAAGAAACATGGAAGGTGATAAATAACTTAATGGAACGCCGAAAACAAAATACCCTACCTAGCAATTTTATCATTAACGGAAACGAAACTACTAACTCATCGGACATAGCTAACTATTTTAATGACTATTTCTGTTCAATCGCATCTGAACTAGCCACTAGAATACCTCCATCTCGGACTGATTTCAGAACCTTTTTTACACGGGATCATCCGGAGCAATTTCTCCTGAATCCCTGCACGCCGGACGAAATTAAAACAGTTATCGCGGAGCTAAAGAATGGATCACCCGGTATAGACGGTTTCCGCATGTCACTTCTCAAGCCTGTCTCTAACATCATAGCCAGTCCCCTGTCACATCTTGTAAATTTATCATTTGAACTAGGAACAATCCCGAACATCCTGAAGGTTGCCAAAGTCACACCTGTGTACAAATCTGGGGACAAAAACTTAGCCAGTAATTATAGACCCATATCTGTTCTTCCCTGTCTTAGTAAAATCTTCGAGAAATTAGTTGCTATTAGAATGACATTTTAATTGGAAGCATATGAAATTATCTCTCCCAGCCAATTTGGTTTCCGGGCTAATCATTCCACCTGCGATTGCAGTGTCCTCATTATACGATAAATTAATTAATGCTAAAGAAGACAAAAAATTTACCGTCGCTATGTTTCTTGATTTATCTAAGGCATTTGATACAGTCAATCATGATATAATGTTAGATAAACTTGAATATTATGGATTTCGTGGAATCGCTAACGACTGGTTTCGAAGCTATCTGTCATCCCGATCTCAACGCGTCTGTTACAACAATGTACTATCTACTTCCAGAAACATAAATTGTGGCGTGCCTCAGGGATCGATTCTTGGCCCTATTCTCTTCCTAATCTACATTAATGATATATGTAACGCATCTAACTGCCTAGATATTATTCTTTTCGTCGACGACACTAGCGCCATCTTATCCGACACTAATCATGAACATTTAATCGAAACAATGTCAAACGAACTCATTAAACTTCACGACTGGTTCTCATGCAATTTATTGTCTCTCGATGTGAAGAAAACCAAATATATGCTAATCAAACCAGCTAGATCTACTTCTCATGTTTCACCTAAACTCATCATTGATGGCAATGAACTTGAATGCGTCAACACATTCAAATTTCTCAGAATCATCTTTAGCAACAAGTTAACGTGGCAGTCACATATTGGATCATTATGCTCAAAATTATCTAGAAATATAGGTATTTTAAACAATATTTTAAAATTGTGTAAACATAAAGACCCTTATAATTTTATATTACTCATTATTCTACTCTTACGTCTCCTATTGCAGCATGGTCTGGGCCAACACATATCCCACACACCTTCAGCCATTAATTATTCTGCAAACACATCGCATTTTTATTCGCATTGTAACATCCAGTACCAGATTAGCACATACCGGAAACCTATTCTTGGAGCTAAATATTCTTCCTATACATACAATAAATGATTATCTTATTCTGATATTTGCGCACAAATTTTTCTATCATTCAGTCTTTCTTCCCTCCAGCTTGCAAAATTACTTCACTAAGCTATCTGCTATACACAACTATCCAACCAGACAGGCCAACCTTAATTTATACAGACCGTTTTATAAATCGCAACTCTCATTCTATTCTTGTAAAATAAAGGGACCCCGATTATGGAATTCACTACCCGTCAGCCTGAAATCTTGCGCCTCCAAGTCTGTTTTTAAATCTCGCCTAAAAAAAATCCTGTTAAACAGTTTGTGACACGGTAACCTGGTATACATAAACTCATTGTAACCGATGTCTTACTAGTTATTTATTTACCCTGTACTCTCCTGCAATCTGTGAGTATTCATCCGACCTTCTTTCCTAGTTAAGCATGCTCGGTTGTCTATCCAGCGCGTCACGTCTATTTATGTAATTTTGCAACAACTAAATGTTCTCGTCCTAAGCATTGATTTCTCGACAAATTAGCAATAGTGGTGCTTATATCTTATTCACCGCCTCTGTATATATAATAACATTTCCATGATTTGTATATAATTTTATTTCCACAAGAACTATATATAGTCCTGTCGCTGAAATTAGCCTATGTATATTCACTTGTTAATTCGGGATAGAACAAGCCCCCTGGGGTTTTATTCCCGCCACATATGCGGCTAACTACTCATTCCTGTATATTCTGCATATCTGTTCTCTCTTGCTGTGTGGTGAATAAATATTCATTCATTCAAACTAGACACAGCTAGACTCAATTGCAGATGAACTCCACGATGTGTACGTGTCATACCACGTCGGTACAACGCATCCAATTAGCCTTCAGGAAATGGACTGAATAAATTAATCGAATGTCACGCGGTAAAAATTTCGTCCAACGTACAATCGATCGAGACGGTTTCTCAAAAGGCGAGTAATACCGAAATATATATCTTCTTGCAGGGTCCCGGTGTATCTCTATCGATTGTTGATCCGCTTTTGTGACTATTTTCTATCAAAACACAAGATCTTCTCGTTTTCCCTCGAAATAACTCGACGGCGAATATGTGTAATATATACTTCTCTGTGGCAGCGACATTAATCTCGGCGATCACATACGCATCAACCATATCTGGCTTGGGCTTTTTGGGACTGATCCAGGTGTTGAAGGGTCGCCCCTCACCCCCTCAAAAATTCGTCTTGAGCTAGAGAGCGTCCTTGGGTCAAACTCTACCATGAAATGTGAACAACATCCAAGATAACCGCGATGATGATGGCACAATGACGTCATGTTGAAAAAAGAAAAAAAATTGTTCATTTTTTCCGTCAGATTTTTCGAATATTTTATTTACGTGCTTTCTTCGCATAAACATTTCGCAAGATAAATTAATAAATGATAATCTATAGTGTGAAATAAAATAGTTTTTGTTCACTTTTCCTCGCAGCGCAATTTCTTTACACATTTGTTTACGCATGAAAAGAAAAAATATCACCAACTGGAATTGCATAAGGTGGCCCATTCATATTCAGTATAACCTAACCTATTTTGCACCTACGATTAGAACTGCACATTGAAATACAGTCTGCAAGTTTCGAATAGAATTCCATATGTTCCTCTGGAAGTATATCAGAACGGTAGAAGATCTTTATTACTAATAACCTCGACTTAAGATTTGTGGTACCATATTTCGTCCAAGATTTCCCAGGTATGCAGGAAAATATTGGCACTAAATGCCACATGAAGGACTCGTAATGCACTCGAGACCAGATAATATAAAGCATAAACGCTCGACCGAAGTGTTTTGTGCATTCCAAGTATATAGACAACACACGGTGTGTTTCATAGTAAACATGCAACATTCGGTCCATGACGGGAATTAATATTTGGTGAATTTGCTAGGCACAGACAATCCGGAATAAATAAGACAGCTTGATCAATCCACGTGTTGCTTCAGTCTTTCAAAGAAATTAGTCCCCTCCCTGTTGTTTCAAGCTGACGGTTCATAACAGATCGACTCTGGTGTGAAATATCAACACTTATATTTCCACTAGGCCCTTCCAGGCAAGGTTACATCAGAAATAAACTTTATTGATATAATCTCATTGTTTGAACTTATTTTATACTTTCGACTTTCGCGTCCAACCAAAAATGAAACTAAAATTCAATAATATAGATATATGGAAAGCAAAAAGTGATAAAAAGGGAAGCAACTTTACCAACGTCACGGCAGAGGGCGTGACTGCTTGGGGGTCAGATCGAAGATTGTTAACATGGTGGATCAAAGGAAATTTACGCAAAACGGTTTCCAGTTCGATAAATGGGCGGTCAAAATGAAATTAAAACAGATGTACTGCAGAGTGACTATCCTAACATATTGACAGACACACGAGGCGCTCTTGTTGTCAACCTCGCCACCAGGGGTCGCTCTCCGCTGGACAATTGGCCGCTCCGATGAACCCCTAGACTAGTACCCAGCCACTGCGCATGACCCGCTATCGCTAAGCTTGTGGACCAGTATCTAATAATGAAAAGACGTAATGGCGGCCAAATTTGAGCCCATACCTTCAACATGGAGTGTTTATGAAATGGCTCGATGCGTAGAGGAAGTGCTACAGATCAATGTGAAAACTACCGCTCAAGATATGCGTCTGTTTCATCTTCCTTTAGGACTTGATAACTGATGATGTTAAATAATGATATTCTGTAAAAGATTGTTTCTTTTATCAACCTTCAGTTCGGCCTTGTCAAGAACAGGCTCTATCAGCTTGACGAGAGTGTCTGTGGGTCCGCGTCAGTCCGTAACGTCACAGCATAATTTTACACAACGTCACAATACGGCGGTATAATGGATTGTTAATCCGATTGTTGCATAACGTCACAAATACACGTCAACAGGTCATGACATCGCCGCTACAGTGAAGGTCGGCATTATTAGAAGCCTGTCGTCAATCGGCCCAACGTTATTAGACGACGGCGGCCAGTCTAATGAACCCCTGGGACGACGCTCACTGAAAATTGGTCCCATAATACATTGAAAAATTCGTTCACGTGTCCTCTTCCGGTTCCATTGGAACGTATCCAATTCTTTATGAAACGTCAGTCATGAGCCACTTGCATGGCCAGCCTGTCATAACGTCATGACGTCAGAATAGAAAATGTTTCGCAAGAATGCATGAAGAGTTCTGGTAGGTTACGTCATCTTTCAGACGCGCTCGTAACATCCATGACGTCGGGACGTCGGCTTAATCTCCACAGATACACTCTCGTTATGTTCTAAATTCTAGGGTTTTGTGTGCTATCCAATGACCGATCGTACTGCTGAGCGCCGTCCCAGAGCCTAGTAGGGAGGACAGGACCGGATGGCTCTGGTTTCGAGATTGCTCTTGTTGTATGATGTAAGATATATATTTCTAGTCCAAGGTTCAAGGTTCAAGGTTCTTTATTTGCTGATCACAGCGCCCGTTATCGAGCAGATATACAATCAAGCGAAGATAATTAAGTATATATACATATAGAATAACCTAGTTGATTAGAAATAATTTGATTTACAGAAAAATAACAGTCGTGATACAAGGAACAATAATGCCAGGAGCAGCGATTTCGCTGGCATTTTACAATAAATTATGATCTTACTGACTAGTATCTGTTTGTAACACTAAAAACGTATATTAGCTAACATCTGTTATTCCTGTACCAGTAACACATTTGTCATGTTTAGATGCCGAACCATCAATCATATTGCTACGTGCGCTCATACAATCATGAACAAACTTACCTAAACTTTTCACAATAATTGGATCCTCGCACGATAAGAGCCAAATAAATTTGTTTGAAATATCGAGTTGAGAAAAGGTAGCATTCATGCTATCACATTTAAATAGAAATATGTCCCGAAAATTATCATATTTATTACATTCCATTAAAAAATGGAATTCATCTTCAACCTTACCAGCATTGCAAAGAGTACATAAACGCTTATCTGCTGGTACTTTGGTAAATCTACCTTTCTCAATCTGAAGGTCATGGCTACTTGTTCGTAGCTTACATAAGTCACTGCGATGATCTCGATTCAGAATAGATAAGTAAGGTTCCAACACAAAATTTAGCTTGAAGGTTCTATATGTTCTGAGTTTGTTACCATACGCTACGTTGTTCATTCCACCAGTTACAAAATACTTCTTGCAGCTTTGGAAACTAAGCTACCAACAGATAAACTTTTTTTCTGTTCGTATAAATGACTTAGATTTAAGAATGACAATATACATTTATTACCCGTTACCCAGGTCTTTTTTCCTTGGGTGTCCAATTTGATAGAAAAATCAAAAGCTTTCTTTAATAACGTATCATCAGGCATTTCAAATAAGCGACGCCAGTATTTAAGCATTGAACAAATAACATCAATTAGCATGTGATGTCGATCATTCGCTATGACGTTGCAACAATCCATATTGTGATGACGCCACTCGCGATACCATTGTTGGCGGTCCAAATAACAAACGTCACAAGAAAACGTCATAATACAAATGTATCAAAATGTATATATTCGTAGCGTCGCAAGCTATCGTATGGCTGCAGGATAAATCTGACCCCCCTCTGCACTCCGCCCTCTACCGGTATGTCAGCAAAGTTGTTCCCCTTTACGTATCCGTGACCGTCGGTATGTCTCGGATGTAACAAACATATATCAAACTTGTTAAGGTATCTGTGTGGAGCGTCGTACTACGTTACGTCTGTAACAATAAGTGTTTAGCCAGTACCATGTATGTGGGTCATCAAGCTTGTAAGTAATGGTTAATCATTTATGAGTTAGCGTTTCATAGATGCTTCCTCCCTTACATGTATCGGTGTTTCTACGTTGGCTGTTTTGCAATGAACTTTTGCACTTTACTATCAAATGATAATCAACTTGCGACTATCAGGTAAATCTCACAATAATAGCAATTGATGTATCAGCAAATTGTTTTTTTTTCTGATCTGGCATCTTTACTACAAGGCTTTGACACATGCGGTTAATTACACTAACTCATTGCCTTGCACATAATGTATGTCGCATTTGTGTCATGCAGTTAATTCGTTCGATCGAAAGTGGCCATGTTTATAGTCGACTGTGGTAGTTAACATACACACTTACTATCAAATCGCTACTAGGTTTACTATTACTGTAAAAATGTATAAAAGTATTTTGTGCTGGATGTTACCAATGGGTATGTCTCGACTTGATAATAAGGATTTCGGCCAGTTTTGAGGTTGTCTTGAATTCCTACACAATAACATTATCAGAAGTGTTTAGCCTTCAAGGTCCACTTGTCAGCGTCCGTTCTTTTCGAAATCGACCTTAGTTCGTGTCGTTCTATTTCCCTTTATTATATTAAGAATTATATGGTGGCCTGGTATGCTCTTTGTATTCGGCCCACACGTGTATTTTGCTCTGTTGTGCCGTTGTACTGTAATCTGCAGTTTCCAGTTTCTGGATATTACTGATAATTACACGAGAAGCCACCCAGCTGCTCTGAACTAAAGAAAATTCCCAACGCTCGAAACCAGCATTCGCGGAACGTAAAACACAATATCCTATGTCTTTCCAAAAAAACTTCTCTACAGGTGATGTGTCCTTCTAAGGTATCGGCTTCAGTTTTTGTTAAGTGATTCAGTGGTAAATTGTCTAAAAATAAATTGGTATTTTCTAGTGTTTCATTTGAATTTGAATGCAAGTGTTCATAAAATAATTTTTGCTCTTGCAAGATATCCTTAGTATTGTATATATCGTCCCCATTTGTTGTAGTTAATTTTGATATTAATTTATCCATTTTAGTTTCGCTCTTTTGATCAAACTTTCGATTTTTTCTTTCTTAATTTTTCTAATTCCAATTTAGTGTCTCTCAGTTGATCAAGTTTGTTTTCAGCAATTGTTATAAAGTTGCATTGTATTTCCTCTTCAAGTTGTTCAATTTGCTCTTCTATTCAGTCTCTCTTTGTATGAACTTTATTTTTTGTTGAAGAAAATTTGATTGTTTCGCCTCTTATCTGCATCATTAAGGTTTCAAAGAACAACTGATCATCTATACACAGCTGCACCTCTGATTGTGAAACATTTTGTAGTTTCTCTCTCGAATAAGGTATGACTGCATATTCTTCTACTGTTTCAGATATGATAGATTTGACCAGATTTAGATACTCCGTTTCTTTTAATAGTGAACAATTGAATTTCCAGTAGCCCCTATCTCTTTGAGAATTAAAAAAATTGCACTTTGAGGTAACCGCCCAATGATCACTTTTTAGCCTGGTATTATAGCTGCCTCAGTTGTAATATTGAAAATGTCATTACTTGTTAGACGAGAGATCCTGAAGGATCTTGGCGCTCACCATTGTCCGATAATTGTAAGCTAATGACTAGAGGATCTTTTTGTCCATTGTTACTAAGAACAAACGATTGATTTGTAATTTTATTTACAGAATTTCGAATCTGAGCGAAAAGGATCAGAAAAGGCCACTGAAAAACACCAAGATATAATCTAACTTTCAGGAGTTTCAAAATTTCTAGAAACTGTACTTATGTCGGTTGTTATAACACAAGAGAAATGAGCAAAGTTAGTCTGAAAGTGAATGTACATGTATGGAGGATTCTTCGCCTTTGTTTCGTAGTATTTTTTTAAATTTATTTTCTTGCACGTGTCATCATTGGGTACTGGAAGCGAAGACCAATCTCTTTGACACTTTGGCATGAGCTATGAAACATACTTAAGATTTTATAATTAAGAACGAATGCTAATTCTGTTCTGTGTATCAGACTATTTTGAGCTATCTCTTTTAAGACACCATGCTCGAAAATAGTAAGATGGTACACTACTTAATACTGAAGAGATCTGGTCCGCACAGTAATGTTGAAACTTCGAAAGTGCCTGAATCCTGATTACCTCTCTTGGATCGAAACATGCAGTACTACAGTTGTCGAGTTGTGACGTTGAGTCACAAGATTCATGTCCCTTCATGTAGCCGACCCTCCGGCAGACGGACCTGTGTACCAAATTTCAGAAAGATCAATGAAATATTTCCTGAGAATTCATGGTAACAATGTTTCAAGGGAAATTCTAGATGGCCGCCTTCTGGCCATATTGGATTTTGGATTCGGACCCAAAAAGGTTTCTTGCACAACTAGACCATAAGGGGAACCTGTGTACAAAATTTAAGAAAGATCCATGAAGTACTTCCTGAGCAATCACGATAACAAATTTGCATGGGAAAATCCAAGATGGCCGCCTGTTGGCCATATTGAATTTTCGAATCGGACCAGAAAAGGTATCTTGCACAACTAGACGACAAGGTGAACCTGTGTACCAAATTTAACAAAGATCCATGCAGTAGTTCCCGAGAAATCGCAATAACAAAGTTTCATGGGGAAATCCAAGAGGGCCGCCTGATGGACATATTGGATTTTGGAATCGGTTCAGAAAAGGTATCTTGCACAATTGAACCTGTGTATCAAATTTCAGAAAGATCCAGGCAGTACTTCCTGAGAAATCATGATAAAAAAAATTCATGGGGAAGTCTAAGATGGCTGCCTGGTGACCATATTGGATTTTCGATTCGGACCGAAAAAGGCATCTTGCATATTGAGACCCTAAGGGGAACCTGTGTACCAAAATTGAGAAAGATCCATGCAGTAGTTCATGAGAAATGACAATAAAGTTTCATGGGGAAATCCAAGATGGCTGCCTGGTGGCCATACTGGATTTTCAAATTGTACCAGGAAAGGTATCTTGCACAAAATAGATCCCAAGGGGAACCTGTGTACGAAATTTGAGAAAGATCCATGCAGTAGTTCCTGAGAAATCGCGATAACAAGGTTTCATGGGGAAATCCAATATGGCTGCCTGGTGGCCATATTGGTTTTTCGAATCGGACCGAAAAGGTATCTTGCACAACTAGACCCCAAGGGGAACCTGTGTACCAAATTTTAGAAAGATCCATGCAGTAGTTCCTGAGAAATCGCGATAACAAAGTTTCATGGAGAAATTCAAGATGGCTGCCTTGTGGCCATATTGGATTTTCGATTCGGACCGAAAAAGGTATCTTGCACAACTACACCCCAAGGGGAACCTGTGTACCAAATTTGAGAAATATCCATACAGCACTTCCTGAGAAATGACGATAATAAAGTTTCATGGGGAAATCCAAGATGGCTGCCTGGTGACCATGTTGGATTTTCGAATCGGACCAGAAGTGGTATCTTGCACAACTAGACCCCAAGGGGAACCAATGTACCAAATTTGAGAAAGATCCATGCAGTAGTTCCTGAGAAATTGCAATAACAAGGTTTCAAAGGGAAATCCAAGATGGCTGCCTGGTGGCCATATTGGATTCTCGAATTGGAACAAAAAAGGTATCTTGCACAACTAGACCCCAAGGGGAACCTGTGTACCAAATTTGAGAAAAGATCCATGCAGTAGTTTCTGAGAAATCGCGATAACAAGGTTTCATGGGGGAAATCCATGATGGTTGCCTGGTGGCCATATTGGATTTTCGAATCGGACCAGAAAAGGTATCTTGCACAACTAGACCCCAAGGGGAACCTGTGTACCAAATTTGAGAAAGATCCATGCAGTAGTTCCTGAGAAATCGCGATAACAAGGTTTCATGGGGAAATCGAAGATGGCTGCCTGGTGGCCATATTGGATTTTCGAATCGGACCAAAAAAGGTTTCTTGCACAACTAGACCTCAAGGGAAACCTGTGTACCAAATTTGAGAAAGATCCATCCAGTAGTTCATGAGAAATCGCGATAACAAGGCGTCATGGGGAAATCCAAGATGGCTGCCTGGTGGCCATACTGGATTTTCGAATCGGACCAAAAAAGGTTTCTTGCACAACTAGACCCCAAGGGGAACCTGTGTGCCAAATTTGAGAAAGATCCATGCAGTAGTTCCTGAGAAATCGCGATAACAAGGTTTCATGGGGAAATCCAAGATGGCTGCCTGGTGGCCATATTGGATTTTCGAATCGGACCAGAAAAGGTATCTCGCACAAGTAGACCCCAAGGGGAACCTGTGTACCAAATTTGAGAAAGATCCATGTGGTAGTTCCTGAGAAATCGCGATAACAAGGTTTCATGGGGAAATCCAAGATGGCTGCCTGGTGGCCATATTGGATTTTCGAATCGGACCAAAAAAGGTTTCTTGCACAACTAGACCCCAAGGGGAACCTGTGTGCCAAATTTGAGAAAGATCCATGCAGTAGTTCCTGAGAAATCGCGATAACAAGATTTCATGGGGAAATCCAAGATGGCTGCCTGTGGCCATATTGGATTTTCGAATCGGACCAGAAAAGGTATCTTGCACAACTAGACCCCAAGGGGAACCTGTGTACCAAATTTGAGAAAGATCCATGCAGTAGTTCCTGAGAAATCGCGATAACAATGTTTCATGGGGAAATCCAAGATGACTGCCTGGTGGCCATATTGGATTTTCGAATCGGACCAAAAAGGTATCTTGCCCAACTAGACCCCAAGGGGAACCTGTGTACCAAATTTGAGAAAGATCCATGCAGTAGTTCCTGAGAAATCGCGATAACAAGGTTTCATGGGGAAATCCAAGATGGCTGTCTGGTGGCCATATTGGATTTTCGAATCGGACCAAAAAAGGTTTCTTGCACAACTAGACCCCAAGGGGAACCTGTGTACCAAATTTGAGAAAGATCCATGCAGTAGTTCCTGAGAAATCGCGATAACAAGAATTGTTTACGGACGGACTGACGGACTGACTGACTGACTGACGGACCACGGACCACGGACGAAAAGTGATTTGAACAGCCCACCATCTGATGATGGTGGGCTAAAAAAAATTGCTATCTGTATAGGAATTTTTCTTTCGTTTAAACATTATACACATAGTGTAAAATCCTTGTACCAATGCCAACAGGGAGCAAGAGACAGAGTATATTTTCAGCATGATGAATATATGCAAACTATTTACATCCCACAACCAAACAATATTAATTTCTCATCCGCTATAAACCAAAGCATATACATGTTGGCCTACATGTACCTGGTTTACTGGCTACACCTGGTTTCGTCGGTTTATCTGGTTTCTTTCCTGTAGATGACGCATCTAATTTGGCAGTGTGGTATATGTTCCCACGATCCCCGGTCATGTGATCCGTCTTCTTGCTTATTATTGGTTCGACCACTTCGCCTTTATGTATCAATTAATGGACAGTTGAAATGTTAGGGAAAAAAGTTAGCATAAACTTTGGTTTCTTTGTATTCTCCAATATAAATCTTGACAAAATCTGACAAAGTTAAAAAATATGTAAACAAAAGACCGACAGCAACATTTCTGATCCAATGCCATGTTCAGAATTTACAATAAATATTACACGATGCTGGATAGATTTCAGTAATGACAGATTTCATGCTTTTATGTAAGGGTGTGCGAGTGAGTAGGATAAAGAGTCGTTCCAGTTTTTCAGTCATATCGCGATGGTGCGTACATGTGCCAGGACACAAACGTGCCCTCAGTTTCTATTATCCTGAACACTGACCAGCTCAGCCTCAGCACCTGGTCCTTTCATGTGATAGTAATTACATTGCCATTTTGCTGAAAGTTTATCGAGTTTCAGGACCTTGAGTTTCACACCTTTTTTATGTTTTTGCTCCGGTTTCTTCGAATGAGCTGTGCTGGCCGCCATACTCGAGCTTCCAGTTGAACGTGCTATCATAGGCTCTACCACTTCCACAGGACTACCTTTACTCCCCGTTTTACCAGTGGTATGGTCCAGTTTGCTAGAATGGTAGGGATTTCCTCCCATTGTTGAACTGCTGGTCGAGCTAGCTACCATGGACTCTACCACTTCTACGGGGACTTCTTTACTCACAATGAAAGGATGCATTAACACACATGTAATTTAGCTTCAGCAATATTTGAGGTACTTAATAAAGAAATTCTAAAATCCTGCAAGAAAGACACTTTAGAAATCCTAATCTAAATAAATATAGCAGATAATATGGTATTTAATGAATTCTGATTAAATAACGGTGCTAAATCTGTGTTGACAATTATAAGGAGACACACCAAACCACATCAGCTGTCTTAAAGTAATTCTTCATAAAAATATGGCCTCTAATTCCTGTCACCTTTTTTAGGGGTAGATTGATCAAGTTTTGCGGTATGATGGGGGTTACCCTTATCCCCAGTCGGGTGACCAACTGATCTCACTACGACTGGCTCTGTGACAGCGATAGGGGTATCTTTTGTGAAACACGGAGGGTGAAACAAAAAGCAAGATGGCATAATAAACATATGTCTGCTTCCAAAATAGAATAAATTATATTTGGTGGAAGCTTTTAGGATTCTAGTGAATGAGTTAGGGTTTAAAGTCACGTTCAGCGCTATTTCGGTCATATAGCGACTGACGATATAACTAACTACGATATGATTAGCTGGATGTGTGACTATCCATGTACAGTCATTATTAGGATTCTATAATACAAAACAATTATCATGTCTAAGATGATAGACTAAACATGATGATTCATAAACACATGAATACAATACAATGCAGTCAAATTTGATGTATTGAAAAGAAGTTTGAATATGAAATATCAGCCAGGGGAGATAATTTCAAATCACATCAAGGGAGATAAGTCTACACTGAAGATTGTTACATTTGTTGCTGAAGCACATGTTCACATATTCAGCTGCAGATAATAATTTTAAGGTTTGCTTGTCCAATTCCAGTCAGCCCTCCCGCAAACTAATTCACGGAAATCCATCGATTCTCATAAGCTTAAATAGCAATCAGTACAGAATGACAGCTTTGTATTCTCATGGATTACGAGAATGTTGGAATTCCCAAAATTTGGGAAGAAAAGCAAGGCCGGTCATGAAGTATGCATCACATTAATCAGCTATGTCAATAGCGTTATGGAAACAAGACAATAACAGCATGGCTTTCCCCCTATAATAAGTTATGGTACTACATCGAAGTATATTAACAACAATTTTCAGCACAACATTACCAAAACCATTCCAAACTCTCATCTACATGTACATGTATTGACTCCCTCTGTGTAATAGCATGCTCATAGTCAACGTTGATTCAGGAGTTTCCAGCTAATGGTTAAACCCTTTTTGGCAGCCGCACATTTGGAAAAAGAGTCAATTTAAGAACTAAAATACACTAACAGCCTTTTCAGACAGAGGCAGAAATCTCTATATATGCCCCTTCCTCTCCATCTCCACAAGTCCAGGTAAATCCTAAATCCTTGCAGAGGGTTTACCTGCACATTTTTGGTGATTCGAATGAGTTATTGCCTCTATTATACAATTTTGTACATTTCATCACCTATGCTTGTTTTGAATTAGCATGTCAGTATCCCAAGGCTGCAGTTTTTTGCTTTAACTTCTGATGTCGATTTCAGCTCGACATCAAAGTAGTTTGGCCAGCGATGAAATTCAAATCAGTCACATTTCATACCTCGCAGCGGACTGGCGTAATCAGGTAGCTTAGCACCTTCATTGATTGGTTTGATTTAGAAGAAAACCCCTTGATGTATTAATATCCAGTACCGCTATGAGTAACTACCCAAGCCAATGTATCAATCCTAACAGATCAATCGAGCTCCTTTGGTGTGCCATTTTAAAATGAACCATGTGTTAATTCCTCAAGATTTCCTGGCTACGTCCCTGGTTAGTACATTATTATTATCGACATGATCATGATTTTTTATTATCTACAGCTAATTCCTCCACCTGATATCCCATATATAGATTGAGGTCTAGTTTCACCTTTTGGTTTGGGTTTACTTTGATCCAGTTTGGCAGAGTGGTAGACATTGCCCTTGTCACCCGTCGGATAATTCTTTGACTTTTCCATCTTAGGTTCAACTACTGCTGCTAGAACAAGGGACCAATGTCAAATAATACATCTACAGGACAAACTTCTCTGGCAAAAAAATATCTTTTAGCTGGGTTCGATATATGTTAGTTTCATTGTATCCTACATTTTGGGTAAAATTTATCCTGGACAATATTTGCAAATGAATTTCACTATCATGATGTCGGGGGATGAACTAGGCAATGCAACAATACTTGATAAAGCTGAAGGAATGCTCAGCGAAACATGTGAAATAATTAAGACATAGAAATGCAGTCAAAAGTCCCGCAATAATAATTACTTTTAGTAATAGTACATATACTTCAAAGTGTCATTTGAAACTTTATGCAACAATGATTTCGCACATTAGTAATTCCTCAAAATTAATATATATTTTCTAGGTCCTAAAACTACACGATATATGGCTGGACTGGGTCATTCACCTTTCCCATTGTCTTTTTTGTCGAGCTTTTCCGAATACAGTGGGTTACCTCCCATGTTTTGCACCCCAGAGGAGGCTCTAATCATGGGTTCCACGACTTCTACAGGGACAGCTTTCTTGTCTGATTTCGCCCCCATTTTCTTTTTGTCTTTTGAAGACTGTTTAGGCACAGCTGCTGTCGCTGAACTAGCTGTTGAACTGGATAAGACTGGTTCCACAACTTCTTTACGTACCTCATCTTAAATTACAATTGATTTCTTCTTCAGAAATGAATACGTTTTTGACATCTATAACATGACCAATACCTGGCAGGTTCAGGGTGATAGGCAATCTGATTGAAATCAGATCTAACAAATGCATATATTCCCATCAAACAAGTCAACATTTTCATATTATCACCACCATGGAATTGTGTAATAGAAGGCAAAGTAAAATGGCACCAGAAGTCTACATACATCTATTCTAAAAATCGACCATAGAGATCCATGTCCCCCGCTAGCAGCACCATTTATGGTGGATTACATCCACCATAACTGGCGCTGCTGCTGCGGGGGCCATGGACCTCTATGGTCGATTTGTTTTGGTCGATGATATCATTGATGAGAAGTATGATTTGAAAATTGAGATATCCAACTGCTTATAATCCAATATGGCTGACGGCGGCCATATTAGATTACGCACATTGCTGAAAAACAATCCCCACCGTCCTCTCACCAATGTCAAGGCACACCCCAAGTTTGAAGTTGATCGGTTAAATCATTCACGAGTTATTGTCCGGACAAGAAAATCTAAGATCCAACTGCTTATAATCCAATATGGCTGACAGCGGCCATATTGGACTATGCACATTGCTGAAAAACAATCCCAACCGTCCTCTCACCAATGTCAAGGCACTCCCAGAGTTTGAAGTAGATCAGTTGAATCGTACTCCAGTTATCGTCCGGACAAGATCCAACTGCTTATAATCCAATATGGCTGACGGCGGCCATATTAGATTACGCACATTGCTGAAAAACAATCCCAACCGTCCTCTCACCAATGTCAAGGCACACCTCAAGTTTGAAGTTGATGGGTTAAATCGTTCACGAGTTATTGTCCGGACAAGAAAATCTAAGATCCAACTGCTTATAATCCAATATGGCTGACGGCGGCCATATTGGATTATGTACAATGCTGGAAAACAATCCCAACCGTCCTCTCACCGATGTCAAGGCACTCGCAAAGTTTGAAGTAGATCAGTTGAATCATACTCCAGTTATTGTCCGGACAAGATCCAACTGCTTATAATCCAATATGGCTGACGGCGGCCATATTGGATTATGTACATTGCTGAAAAACAATCCCAACTGTCCTCTCACCGATGTCAAGGCACTCCCCAAGTTTGAAGTAGATCAGTTGAATCGTACTCCAGTTATTGTCCGGACAAGATCCACCTGCTTATAATCCAATATGGCTGACGGCGGCCATATTAGATTACGCACATTGCTGAAAAACAATCCCAACCGTCCTCTCACCATGTCAAGGCACACCCCAAGTTTAAAGTTGATCGGTTAAATCGTTCACGAGTTATTGTCCGGGCAAGAAAATCTAAGATCCAACTGCTTATAATCCAATATGGCTGACGGCGGCCATATTGGATTATGCACATTGCTGAAAAAAAATCCCAACCGTCCTCTCACCGATGTCAAGGCACTCCCCAAGTTTGAAGTAGATCAGTTGAATCGTACTCCAGCTATTGTCCGGACAAGATCAAACTGCTTACAATCCAATATGGCTGACGGCGGCCATATTAGATTACGCACATTGCTGAAAAACAATCCCAACCGTCCTCTCACCAATGTCAAGGCACACCCCAAGTTTGAAGTTGATCGGTTAAATCGTTCACGAGTTATTGTCCAGACAAGAAAATCTAAGATCCAACTGATTATAATCCAATATGGCTGACGGCGGCCATATTGGATTATGCACATTGCTGAAAAACAATCCCAACCATCCTCTCACCAATGTCAAGGCACTCCCCAAGTTTGAAGTAGATCAGTTGAATCGTACTCCAGTTATTGTCCGGACAAGATCCAACTGCTTATAATCCAATATGGCTGATGGCGGCCATATTAGATTACGCACGTTGCTGAAAAACAATCCCAACCGTCCTCTCACCAATGTCAAGGCACACCCCAAGTTTGAAGTTGATCGGTTAAATCGTTCAAAGTTATTAGTAGGACAAGAAAATCTAAGATCCAACTGATTATAATCCAATATGGCTGACGGCGGCCATATTGGATTATGCACATTGCTGAAAAACAATCCCAACTGTCCTCTCACCGATGTCAATGCACTCCCCAAGTTTGAAGTAGATCAGTTGAATCGTACTCCAGTTATTGTCCGGACAAGATCCAACTGCTTATAATCCAATATGGCTGATGGCGGCCATATTAGATTACGCACATTGCTGAAAAACAATCCCAACCGTCCTCTCACCAATGTCAAGGCACACCCAAGTTTGAAGTTGATCGGTTAAATCGTTCACGAGTTATTGTCCGGACAAGAAAATCTAAGATCCAACTGCTTATAATCCAATATGGCTGACGGCGGCCATATTGGATTATGTACATTGCTGAAAAACAATCCCAACCGTCCTCTCACCGATGTCAAGGCTCTCCCCAAGTTTGAAGTGGATCAGTTGAATCGTACTCCAATTATTGTCCGGACAAGATCCAACTGCTAATAATCCAATATGGCTGACGGCGGCCATATTAGATTACGCACATTGCTGGAAAACAATCCCAACCGTCCTCTCGCCAATGTCAAGGCACACCCCAAGTTTGAAGTTGATCGGTTAAATTGTTCACGAGTTATTGTCTGGACAAGAAAATCTTACGGAATTACGGAATCACGGAATTACGGAATTACGGACACCGGTGTTTCTAAGTCCCCCCCCCTACTAAGTAGCGGGGGACAATAACAGCAGAAAATGCAGTTTCAATATATTGTGTACATATATTAGATATTATACATACATATATTAGGCGTTGATATATATTACACAACCAAATACGATTACATACATGTACAAAGAGAAGCAATGCTATAGAGCAGAACCACAACCAGAGGAGCGAAAATACACAGCTGAAAGCCAAATACAAATTAAGAAATCATGTTTCACATGCGTGCTCAATGGTTATTTTACGCACGCTTAGTGTGGGAAAGTTTATATTTTATGGCAAGGGTGCCCTAAAATTTATAAACTTTTCCACACTAAGCGTGCGTAAAATAGCCATTGAGCACACCTATGAAAACATTATTTCTATTCTATTGATCTTCCAACATAAATGTATTCAAAAAACACATGGAAAGTTTCATTCTGTCAAAATATTTATAGTATGTACATGTCAGTGTTTGAAATTCCATGACTGTAGTAATTAGTTTTTTGAGTTATAGTGTATGTCCATGCATGCACGTAATGTATGCAGATGTGACTTAAGATCACTGTATTTTTATATGCTCATATTTTCTGTCTCATCTCTATTTTACTTGATTTCATTTCCTATTTTGTTTGTGAGTGAATGACTTGTGTGTAAGGGCGAGTGTGAGGGACTCAAGGAAGATTGGTTTTGTACTAATTGAATCCCCTCCATAAATAAAGTATTATTATTATTATTATTATTGCACTACCCAAATTGATTATCAACAAAGATTATAATGAAAAGTTGAAAACATATTTTAAACTTTGACAACCTTTCTCCCCTTTCTTGAAAAATCGGTTGGTATCGTGCCAATGTCAGTGGACGAGTTTATGTGGTCTCTCAAATGGGAAGTGATACTGTCAGCTGCATGGAAATTATTTGGATTTATATCTATTTGCGACGCTTTGTTAATCAATTTCACGATGGAAACAGTTAAACTTGAGAAAGAAATTTCATCTTGTAATTTATCTGTTTTATTCGATTGTTACTTGTATGAAAGCAGACTTCCCTTTCCTCATCCGACTTGTGAAATGGAATCTCCCAACGAACACCTGCACTTGACGTGTGTTGATTTCACATAACCGTGCTAAAACGGTATTGGAGAGTAATATCAAAAAGAGTGAATCACTCTCACAAAGCAAAATCTAGCAAGTGATCAAGAGCTCTCACAAATTTCACAAACATGAACGACTCTATACTATAGTCCTCGTAAGAACACTCGCAAATTAACACAGTGTTTCACTAAACTGTTTACTATTCTGCGAAGTTTGTGCGTGAACAGGCCATTTGCATGGAGTTTGTCAACGCTGGTACAAACCTTTGCAGACTCATCACAAACCACCTGTATCGCATGATTTTCATGGCTACGTGTAAAGACTGCGAAGCCGGGCTTGATTTAGGACAAGGCCTGTACTATGATGACAAACCCTGTTCTCTTGGAGGTCTCCCAATTTCAGTTTGAGAAATCCCTCGGAGGGTTACCACAATATTTTGAATTATCATGTATTTAACCCTAAAGTGCCTACAATTTCAGTTACCAATTTTCTAATAATTGTAACCTGCAACACGTTTCCCGAGCAAATATTAAATCACAGCCCTGACAAGTGATTCAAGGTTCTCAATCACATGTTGAGAGCTGGCTCCCAGAACAGCTTACCAGTGACTGCGATGTAACCAGCATGATCATTTCTACTTGCTAGAAAACTAGAAAATCATTTCATAAATCATTACAATATGTATCATCGCGATGTTAATCTTAGAGATGTTAACAAAGCAAATCCATATACATCTACTGACAGAAGAAAGTGAATATCGCACACGAAGCTATTAAAAGATAAAGCACCAAAGATCCACACAAAAGCCACTACCAATCCACCACAATCTTCACCTTTAGCGTTTCCTGTTGATTGGTCAAGTTTAGCTGTATGGTGGGGATTCCCCTTATCACCTGTGATATGTCCTGTGGTTTTACTGAGCTTAGGCTCAACTACTGGTGCTGAAATGATGTACAATGTAACACATGAGATATCATCACGCATTATACATAAATACCAGTACAGATTAAGATGTAAATACAACTAGAACAAGCATTCTGAGAACCCCAACATCTCGCCTTGCAGGGTCTCCCGCTGAAGCTGCAGCAGTATATACAGAGCAAACTTTCCATGTACAGGGGTACATATAATTTTTGCCTAACAAAAACCTTATCAATGGGAACGTACAACGTCTAAACTGCGATAATTTGGACAAAAATTCACATTTCATGTCATATTTCTTAAATAGCACATGCACATCATCGAATCACATTAAACTTGTGTAGCAAGTGTCAAACTCATCCAATGAAAGCTGACAGCTTCAGCAAACTTTCCATGTATATACATTATCATTGGCAGATTACTAAGACGAAACCCTCAACATTTGAACAAATATTAATATTTCCTCTCATAAAGAACACAGGCACATTCTCAAATCATATGAAATATGTGTACCAAGTTTCGTAATCATCCCACGAAACCTGACAAATTCAGACAACTTTTCAGTACATTTTTGTCTAACAAAACACCTTATAATTGGCAAGTCCAAAACCTCAGAATTTAGACAAAAATTAATATTCTATCTCATAAATAGCACAGGTGCATCCTCCAATCAAAGAAACAGGTGACGAAGTATCATAATCATCCATTGACAGCTGACAACTGCCGCTAAAAATTTGCTAAACCAACAAGCAGCCAGAGGATGCTAGGTCCCCCGCCGAAATGGCAGCAATATTTTTAGCATTGTTGGTCTCAGGGGATATACATGAGGGAGGCAACTGCTGCTTCATAGGCGTTGGATGTGGAAGGGTCTTTCTGCCTTCCCAAGTTTTAAGATCAACTCAGAACGATTGACTGAAAGTTGATTGCTTCTGTGATATAGTTTCCATGCAGTGAAGCACCGAAAAGCATCCCCAAGTGACATCTCAAGGCATTATCTGCAAACCAAATTTGACGAGAAGCTGAAGGCATCCTCAACCTACTGCCCGGAAACCAAATTTTAAATTGCCACCAGTTGTCGCCACCTGTAGGTGCAAGTGAGCGAAATGCAATCCCAAGCATCATCTCATGGCATGGTAGCCTACATGTATTAGCCTATAGTATCCTCTACAAGGGTCGGGCTAATGATCGGCTGATGCAGCAGCAACAACATTTTCCCAGTTAGACGGCAGATTTTGAAATCAAAAACGAGGCCGCGCTATGTCATCAGTCAACTGAGACAGTCACGTGGTTGTGTATGAAGATCGGGGTGGGTCTTATCTAATAGTGATCCAATGAAAATGCTCGTATTAGTTTAAAATGGCGGGGTCGAATGACCAATCACTGAACGGGAGACAGCTGGAACAGTACGTTGACACTGTCTGTTAATACAGGGGCGTCGGAAGCAAATTCAAAGTGGTACAGCCACTATCATTGCACTTTAGGTGAGGATCCAGGGGCCGCCCAGGCCCCAGATGCCCCTGGGGTCTAGATCGCCGAAGAAGCGTTCTGAGCGATTTCTGGCGTCAATCAAAATCACTCTGCATTGAAGTGTATTTTTAGTTCTTTCCTAACCCTTTTACCATTGAAAACGCAATCGATGGTAACCGAGATGATGCATCGATAATGTATATCAAATTTTACATTGAGCATTTGAACAGTTTCAGAGATAGAGATCATTAATGATTTTACATAAATTAAAGATGGTTGCCCATCCTTCCCATCACTCAGAGGAACTAATGTGGTTATTCATTAATGCAAGTCTCTTCATACATCGATGCTGTAAATCAAGTTTCGTATAGAACATTTGAATGGTATCAGAGATAAACATCATTAAAGATTCTGAATAAATTAAAGATGGCCGCCAAGATTTCCGCCCAATCAGAGAAACCAGATCTGTCATTCATCGTAAGTCTCTTGACGCATCAATGATGTATACCAAATTTTCCACTGAGCACTCCCAACGGAATCAGAGATAGATCATTAATGATTTTGCCTAAATTAAAGATGGCCACCAAAGGTTTTCAGTCAATCAGGTCCCAATTCAAAGTATCTGGATGTATTGATGATATATACCTACCTTCATATAAAACAATTGAATGGTAACCGAGATATGTATGCTATCATTATCGGTTTCGTATGAATTAAAGATGGCATCCAGGGTTCCCAGCTAATCAGAAAAGCCTGTTTGGTAATTCGTTGAAAGTTGCTTGATGTATCGATGATGTATATCAAATTTCGTATTGAACAGTTGAATGGTTTCCGAGATATGGATCATTATCCATTTTGCATGAAATTAAAGATGGCTGCTAAGGTTCCCACCCAATCAGGTCCCAATTCTATAGGCTTCTGGTCCTTGACTAGGCAAATAAGCATACCAAATTTGGAATTCATCAGCGAAACAGTTTTTTGGCTATCTCGCTCACGAACGGACGTACGGACAGACGGACGTACAAGATGATGACAATACCCCATGGCCAAAAATGACCGAGGGGTAAAAACATGGGTCTGTGCCTGATAAATTTTAAGCCTTTGGGGTTGCAACTCATTCATAGAAAGCTCCCTGTACATGAACAACTGCACTGACAACTGCATGCCATCATCTGTCAGTCTGAAGACCAGCAAGGTTGAATTCAGTTCAATTCAGGAAATTGATCATAGGCAGAGTGTGCACCCAAACATTAGGAACACAGTTGTAATTAATATAGTAATATACGTGTGTAGACAAATGATTCGTGCAGAAGCTTCAGGGTAAATCCTATGATGTGCAATATAATTATTTGTTAGCAAAATTGAAGGGAATGTTGTCCTTCGTTTAAGATGACACGAAATTCAAAAATCAGGGATTCAGTTATTTCACATTATACTTCTGAAATAAAATATGGTTCATGCAAAAGCTTTAGGGTAAATCATATGATGTGGAATAGAATGATTTCATATAGCAAAATTGAAGGCCCATTTTGACTGGAACGGACAAGAAGAAGAGAAACTCAGTGGTGCCACCTTCAGGCAGATGTTGCTGAAATGCTATACGGACTGGCGTCCTGTCGCAAGGAATGCGTATTCCAAATTTCGGAATAAGATGTACATGGAAAAAAAATCTATTTTGACCCAGTGGCGCCACCTTCAGGCCGATGTTGCTGAAATGCAATACGGACTGGCCTCTTGTCGCAAGGAATGCGAATGCTGAATTTCGGAAGAATCCAACAGAGCGTTAGGAAGTTATCGCTTCGAACAGACATGCACGGATGTACACGAACATCCACGGAATCAAAGAAGCAAGAACCAGTGGCGCTACCTTCAGGCAGATGTTGCTGAAATGTAATACGGACTGGCGTCTTGTCACAAGGAATGCGTATTATAATTTTGGAAGAATCCAACAAAACTTTAGGAAGTTATCGCTTCGAACAGACGTACATGTACACGGACATCCACGGATGCAAAGAAGCAAGAACTAGCGGCGCCACCTTCAGGCAGATGTTGCTGAAATGCAATACGGACTGGCCTCTTGTCGCAAGGAATGCGAATGCTGAATTTCGAAAGAATCCAACAAAGCGTTAGAAAGTTATCGCTTCGAACAGACATGCACGGACGTACACGAACATCCACGGACACAAAGAAGTAAGAACCAGTGGCGCCACCTTCAGGCAAATGTTGCTGAGATGTAATACAGACTGGCATCTTGTCGCAAGGTAAACATATTCCGAATTTCGGAAGAATCCAACAAAGCATTAGGAAGTTATCACTTCGAACAGACGTACACGGACATTCACGGATACGAAGAAGCAAGAACTAATGGCGCCACCTTCAAGCAGATGTTGCTGAAATGCAATACGGACTGGTGTCTTGTCGCAAGGAATGCGTATGCCGAATTTCGGAAGAATCCAACTAAGCGTTAGAAAGTTATCGCTTCGAACAGACATGCACGGACGTACATGGACATCCACATACGCAAAGAAGCAAGAACTAGTGGCGCCACCTTCAGGCAGATGTTGCTGAAATGCAATACGGACTGGCGTCTTGCCGCAAGGAATGCATATTCCGAATTTCGGAAGAATCCAACAAAGCGTTAGGAAGTTATCGCTTCGAACAGACATGGACGGACACATGGACGGACACACGGACATCCACGGACGCAAAGAAGCAAGAACTAGTGGCGCCACCTTCAGGCAGATGTTGCTGAAATGCAATACGGACTGGCATCTTGCCGCAAGGAATGCATATTCCGAATTTCAGAAGAATCCAACAAAGCGTTAGGAAGTTATCGCTTCGAACAGACATGGACGGACACACGGACATCCACGGACGCAAAGAAGCAAGAACTAGTGGCGCCACCTTCAGGCAGATGTTGCTGAAATGCAATACGGACTGGCGTCTTGCCGCAAGGAATGCATATTCCGAATTTCGGAAGAATCCAACAAAGCGTTAGGAAGTTATCGCTTCGAACAGACATGGACGGACACACGGACATCCACGGACGCAAAGAAGCAAGAACTAGTGGCGCCACCTTCGGGCAGATGTTGCTGAAATGCAACACGGACTGGCGTCTTGCCGCAAGGAATGCATATTCCGAATTTCGGAAGAATCCAACAAAGCGTTAGGAAGTTATCGCTTCGAACAGACATGGACGGACACACAGACATCCACGGACACAAAGAAGCAAGAACCATTTTAAAGTCCCCGGCCGCGTTGCGGCGGGGGACAAAAACCTGATCATTTCCAGGCTGGGAGCACTGATACCGACACCAACGACGACATCCTCTTTCCCCCCTCACAATATCTCCCCTTTACTTCGTAAGGCGAGATCAAAATCACATCCCAAAATAATGAACCTTTCTCCGATTTAATTCTTAGACAAAGGGTTGCCCAGACACACTGACGGGTGCAATGACCTGTGATTCCCTGCATCAATTTGTGGTTTGTACTTTCCTCTCCTTCTTATGCCTACAGTATGGGGAATATTGCTAATTAGTGGTAATTGAACTATTTTTGACTTGAACTTGCAATGTTATCATCAATGTAGAAAAGTCTTGGAATAGTGG